>CAUYQG010204436.1:0-43796 GCA_963574415.1 Tarsius wallacei | reverse complement strand
GCAAGGAAAAAATTGTTGGGGCCTAGATCAGATGAGTAGGGAGGATATATTTGTTTACATGCTAAAAACTCCCTCACAGACAGTGCTGTGTGAGCTGGTACACTGTCATGATGCAAGAGTTCCTTCAGGACCATTTTTGCACATACCTTCCTCATGCCAGGATTATCAGTTAAGTTTTGTCTAACGTTTCTTTATTGATATTTATTTGGTCTTCTATGCTTCTCACAGTCAGCTGATGATTTTGATGCACAATTCGACAAATTTTTGCAATGTTTTCATCAGTTCTGCTTGTTACTGGCTGTCCTGACCTCTCTTTATCAGTGATGATTTCTCTCCTCTTGGTAAAACATTTCATCAATTTTTACACTGCTGTTTTCTTCGTAGAATTATCTCTACAAACTTAGACTAACATGCCCCTGATTTTACTTCCACTCTTGCCAAGTTTAACAAGAAATTTAATGTTTGTTCACTGCTCGAATTCAAGTTCTGACAGTCTCATGATGGCACATAAAAACATGCAACAATAATAATGAACATCACTCAGCAAGACACTACCACATGTAAACATGAACACAGCTGTGAGATATTGATTTATCAAGGTTATGAAACCTCACCTAGTTATTTGTACAGTGCTGCCAACATAAGCACTTTGTGGTAAGTTTACAAACTTAATTGTCAAACATCATACTATGATGAAACACTATTCTCAGGGCTAGTGATATATTGTTGAATGGACAGATAAAGCCCCTGCCTACCTGAAGCTTAAACTCTAGTTTGAGACAAAGAAACAGAAGTAAACAGACAAAACTTTTCAATGAATCAAGTATTATAAAATATAATTCAGGTAATGATAAATGATGTATCAATTTGACTTTAAAGAAGTTAAAAAAGTACCAAAAGGACATCATCTAAGACAAACTCTCAGTAATCGTGTTAAGAGTTTAACAAATATAATACATTCAAAATGCAGAAATTTTGAATGGTGCATGAAATTCTACTTACATGAGCATTGAAATGTATCAGAGCAGACACCAATGAAGAAAAATGATAATGACATGAATAATTATTTTTTGTTTATCTATAGTATGACTTCTGAAACCAATTCTACATGTCCTCAAATTACTGAAGACAGTCAGAAACATTCTCCCCCAGAAACATAATTGTGTATACAGTCACCAAAGAGATCAGATAAATCATTGTATCTCACAGTTAAATTGCAATATTGAGGAATGGCCAGACTGCAAAAGTGAATTTAATTTAACTGGAGCCCTGCTGGCTCATTTGTCCAGAAACAGTCATGGTATGCAATGGTGTGCTAAGGGAATTAATAACTGATGGATGATCAGACCTGCTCAAAATGGTAGTAATCATTTGCTACTTAAACCACCATATTTGGCAAATAAAAAGCCTTCACTGGTGCCAAATCTGAAATTACTTTACTTAACAGTGATGACATGTGTGCCTGTTCTGCAAGGTCCCATACTGATACTTCTATTGTTGGCTAAAAACCACTCAGTACTTGAGATAATAACCTCATTTCTGCATCTGTCTCTCTGCAGGATGGGTCTTTTAATTCCTTTTCCTCCTTTTTGTCTTGTTTTTTTGGGGGAAAAATAAGGTTTACCTTTTTTTGTGGGAGGATGGGGTGAGGGGGATTTATTTGAACAACTTCACAATCTCTTAAACATAATTTTAAAAAATTGTTTGTGTCTCCACATGACGATCTTAAATAATGACCTTGAAATTACAGTTTATTACTACATGGATAGTAATGTATGTATATGTATATTCCTGTGACCAAGCATTATGCTGATAGGAACCAGGGGCAGATTTTCCTTCAGTAACTTTGTAATTTCCTAGTAGCAAGTCCCAGTTTTAGGCTAGTATAGAGCAATCAACTAATAGCGGTGCTCTAATGTGCTGAGTGAAAAGTACTCCCATTAGGGTCTGAATGCAGCTAAATGCAGCTAAATTAAAGCTAGAGAGTGATATAGACTGTTGAGAGAATAAATCCCAATTGTAGAATCTCAAATGAAAGCTTTCCGCTTAGGAGGGGAAAAGTCCAGGCAAGTGTACTGAAAAAGTACGAGAAAACATTTTCAAACTGATGAAAATGTTTCATTGTAAACAGTTTTACCAAGTTCTTTTCCTGGAACAAAGTAAAAATATTTTGTTGAATATTGATATAGCTACTTCAAATTCTACTGGCTACTGCTTATATAGTATATATATATATATTTTTTTTTTCATATTTTTATTTTAAAGCAGTTTGTGTCTTTATATTTGAAGTGGGTTACTTTTAATTGTTTAAGCAAATTTCTCAGAGTTCGATGTGCCTTTTTATCCACTTTGACAATCTCTGCCTTTTAAGAGATGTTTAAGCCGTGTATATTTAATTCAGTGATCAATATAATTGGGTTTTAATGCAACTTTTGCCATTTTGAAACATCAGTCCTTTCTGTTATTTGTTCATTTGTTCCTTGCTTCATTTTTCACGTCCTTGTTTTCAAATAATTGAATATTATTTTATGATCTATTTTATATCTATTATTGAATAAATAACAATGCCTTTTATATCTGTGCCTTTGCTCAAGAGTCCCTAAGTGCATCTTGAATGTATCATAACTTGCCTTTAAATAATATCAACTTCACATATTGTGCAAGTATGTTCAATAGTACATTTCTTGTTCTTTGTGCTATTGTTGTCAAGCATCTTAAGTCTTCATATGTTATATACCTTAACACATTTTTTTGCTCTTGCTTAAGTAGTCTTTTATCTTTTAAAGAGATATTGAGAAATATATGTTTTATATTTATCCAAATATGTACCATTTTCTACATTCTTCATTTCTTTTTGTAGATACAAATTTCCATCTGGATCATTTTCCCTCTCTTGGTAAAACTTTCTTTAACTTTTTTTGTAATACAAGTCTGCTACTGATTAATTTTCTTAGCTATTTGTGTGTGTCAATAATTATTTATTTCATCTACGTTTTTGAAAGATATTGTCTCTGGGTATATATTTTGGGTAAACAATTGTTTTTTTATTTTTTCTATTACCAGTATGTTAAAGATGCTACTCCAAGTTTAAATTATTTTATTACTTGCATAGTATCTGATAAGATGTCTGTTGTTATTCTAATCTTTGTTTCTTTATGTCATGGGTATTTTTCTCTTTATCGCTGGTTTCCAGAATTTGATTATTATGTCCCTTGGTTTAGTTTTCTTCAGATATTTTTTTGAGCTCTTTCAGCTTCTTTAATATATTTGTTTACAGTTTTTATAAAATTCGGATAATTTTATTTCTTTAATATTTTTGTTACCTCCCTACCCAATTCCTTGCTTCTGGGATGCCAATAACATGAATGTTAGATCATTATCTCACAAGTCATTGATTATCTTTTTAAAAAATAATTAACAGAATTCTTCATTTTTGTTGTGTTTTCAAGTTCATTGATTTTTTTCTGCAATAAATAATCTGCTCTTAGTCTCATATGATTTTTTTTTATTTCAGAAACTGTGTTTTTCAATGTTCTGTGTGAGATCTTAAAAATAGCCTCTACTTATCTACTCATGACCACATGTCTTTCTGTAACTTTTTGAATCTCTGGTGCATATTTATAATTGCTGTATTGTTGTCTTTGTCTTCTCATTTCAAAATCTCAATTATTTTTTGTTCTGTTTCTGTTTATTAATTTTTCTTCTGCTTCTGGCATCATACATATCTGTTTCTGGCATCAGACATATCTGCTTCTTTGAATGCAGTTAGTTTTTGATCGGATGCCAGTGTTTCTTTAGTGTTGAAGCTTGCTTTTGCATGAAGTTCCAATTTGGAATCAGTTGGATATTTTCCAAGACTTTGGGGTTAAGATTTGATAGTGTGAGCCAATGTGGCTTTTAGTTTAGGACTCATTTGACTTTAATATTAAGGTGAAAACCTACCTGATGCTCCTTGTCTTTAGTTGTCTGTCCATTCTGACTGGTAGAAACACCAACAATTCTCAGTCCTGTATGAATTTCATAAACTTTTCAGCTTACTGACTTTTGGTGGCTCTTTCCCCACCCTTGAGTAGTTTCTTATCCATGTTCTGTTCAGCACTCAGTAATATACTTGAGAGAAGCCCTTTGGGAGGGATCTTCAGAAGTCTCTGAAGATCCTCCTCTCTAGTACTGTGCAGTATCCTCCTCTCTAGTACTTTGTCACATGAATTCTGGTCACCTTGGTCTCTCCAAATTCTTACCTCTTTTTCTCAACACAAGAAATCTGTTTATCTCTGTTTCTCACCCCATTTCTTGTATTTCAGCCTGTAAACTCAACCAGGGTAGTTTACTTGGGAGATCATAGATCTCAGTTCTTTTTTCCCTTTTCCTTTTCTCAAGAACAATCATCTTTCAATATCTGCTGTTTAATATTGGAACATCGTTGTTTTTTTTTTAATTTCTTGATTTTCTATTTGTTTAAGGTGAGAAGAAAATCACATCGTATTTCTTTTTCACAATTGAAAGTATAAGTCTCAAAAAACATTTTGATATTCTGCTTCAGAATACTTTAATTCAGGGCAAATTGTAAAGAAATATAAGAACCCAGTTACCATTTAAGGATCTTTGCACTGACTTAAATTGTTATTTGTAACTTATTAATCGACTATGCGTATTGTGCTGGGCTATGTGAAAGCTGGGCATTCACTTCTACAAATGACTACAGATAGTACTAGGGTGTAACATGAGGATTATATTCACTTGGGAAATTTGGACAGACTTTAAGGAAAGGGTACTTTGTGGGATAGACTTTAGAGATAGAGGGATACATTTTTAATGAAGGGCATGAACAATGAGGGGACACACTTTAAGTTTATGGAACACAGGGCTAAACACATAGAAATTTGAAAGAAGAAGATACATTTGGCAAACAAAAAGAAATCTGAAGTTTTGTAAAGTAGTCAACTCCATACAAGAACAATAGCAACTATCTTTTCTTTTTTTTTTCTAAAATTTATCTTTTAAAATACACAATTTGACATTAATTATAGAAACCAAATTGAATTATTTCTTGGTTACTTTATGCATAAAAATAAATCTTATACTTCCAACTAAGTTTAAGTTCCTCAATGACAGAATCGGGATGATGTCTGAAAAGTTTTCTTTTCACTTCATACTTGGTTTAGCAGAGTGAGAAATTAATGACAATTTCTGTGAATGGTCAATATTTTTAATAAATGCTCATGGAGGATTAAGCATAACCCTACTTCATCATAGTAATTTTTAGTGAATTTTTTTTGCTTGTTCTTGTTTTCAGATATCACTGGGTTAAATCTTGGTTCAGCTTTGAAGACATTTTTTCTGAGAGTTCCAGAATTTAGGCAAGGCAAACATAATTCATTGTGGCTTGCCCGTCCTCAAAACTGTGGGGTAGCTTTCTTTGTTCTTTCTTTCTTTTCTCTTTCTTTCTTCCTTTCTTTCTTCCTTTCTTTCTTTCTTTCTTTCTTTCTTTCTTTCTTTCTTTCTTTCTTTTTCTTTCTTTCCTTCCTTCCTTCCTTCCTTCCTTCCTTCCTTCTTTCTTTCTTTCTTCTTTCTTTCTTTCTTTTTTTCTTTCTCTTTCTTTCTTTCTAATTTCAGGGCAATACTAATGTACTCTTTGAAACACAGAGGAAGTTCTAGTGAAGTTTTTATGCATCCTTGTCTTTGTCTTTGATAATTTCCTTTCTTGTCCACCGTGAACTAAATAAAGATGAAATACCCCAGATGTAGCTACTAGAACACAAGAAATATCTGAAAAGTTCTGAAGGGATGTAAATGAACCTTTGGTAAATTCCTTTAAGCTTTTCCCCAGTTTCTTCTTTCTTCCTTTTACACATTCTTCTGATCTTATTAGATCTAATTTAGGGCACAACATGCTCCAAAGACTGGTTATATCACTGATGCAAAGAAGTAGTTTCTGCATTTGAACTATTTAGAAGATTCATTTCTGTGATTTGTTTTTATGTTTGTTTTGCTTTATTTTGTTTTGTCTTACAGCCTCAAGAGTTATACCTAAGTGCTTTCTCTATAGTTAAATCTCTTTCTTTATTTTGTAATGTGCTTTAGGACCCAACTTTGAATTCAGAATGAAGATTGACATGTTGCCCATGCTGGAAAATTCAGCAGAGAACTGAGGCGAAGAATAATATTTCTGAAATATCCCTAAAGACTTTTGGCTATGATTCATTCTACTAGGAAAGTGATAGTTTTAATTGTACCTCTTCCCTTGTCTGTGCCGAGTCATGTCAACTGTTTTTTACTTCCAGTTTTATGTATTTTTAGAGGGATTGTGAAAAACTCCCCACCCTCCTCTTCTTGGCAAAAAGCTCTGAGATACTCAGAACAAAGGAGCAAAGTAACCACACTTGATGTTTTTATTGACATGCACACACATGCTAAGCCTTTACTTACAATGCATTTAACTCATTTATGAGAAAGGTGAGTCACCTGTGTCTGCAATCGTCACATGTAACTTATTTATTTCCCAGCCATGTTCTCCCACCTGGCCTATTCTGTAATGGGGGGAGGGGGGAGCTTTTAAATGGCTTACCTAGAAGTTTTATCTGTTTCAAAATCTTTATTCTTTCTCTTGGGGACAACACCTGCTATTGCTTTGTTATTGTTTATGTTGCCTGGGATTTGATTGGGGAGTGTAAGACAGAAACTTCTGTGAGATAGGATGCACCTAAGTCCTGGATTTTCAATTGCTATGCACCTCAGTATTAAGGTCAGATGATCCTACTAAAGGCCACTTAAAAGGAAGTTAATATTTTATTATAGATTTGTAGATTCACAATAAAGATAGCTTGCTAAAAGTTTCAAGAGATAGTAATTGTGTAACTTTTTAAGAGTATTGACCAAACACCTAACAAAATAACCACCAAGAATAAAGTTACCTTTGATAGTTCTTTTTGCAGAAAATAGCTTTGATTGGAGTTTTTGCTTCTGTTTTAGCTCTTCAGATCTTATTAAACAAATCTGAATTAAAGTAATACAACATATTATTGTTTAATTTTAATTTCACTCAATTTTGTGACAGTTTTAGTATTATAACAAAGTTGGATATAGTTTGAGGGAGAAATTAATTTTGACTCAGAAAACACTCTATTGTGTAAATAAGCTGGTAACTAGTATCGATGCATTAATAGATGCATAAATACATAGAAATAAATATAAAAATAAAATACAATTATTACCAACTAGATTATTTATTCCAAACCTGTTATTTACCAGGCACTTTTATAGGCTCTGGGAGTATAGAGTTAAACAAGAGACATTTCTTGCCTTAATGACGTTAATGTCTTAGTTAAAAAGGTAAAACACTAAAAAAAATGTTATATACATACCTACATACATGGTGACAGGTAGTGACAAGTGATAAAGAGAAATAAAGCAGGACATAGGGATGAAACATCCAAAGGGAGGCAAACGAGGATATATCAGGAGGATTAGAGGAAGCTAATCTAAGGAGGTAAAATTTCAGTGGTGATTCAGTAAAGGAAATGAGAGAACCATATTAATATCTAGGGAAAGAACATCCCCACAGGGGTATCAGCAGGTACAATGCCCAGGGAGAAGGTTGTGCCTAGAACGATTTGAAGAACAGCAAGAGGATCAATGAGGCTGGAGCACTGTGAGCCACGGAGCTATGATGAGAGAGGAGAGAGGAGAGGGAACAAGGTCGACTCATTGACAGGGTCTTCAGTCTCATTGTTAGTAGAGCGTTAAGAGCAGGAGAGTGAAGGGACTCAGTTGGTTTTAAAAGAGAACCGAAAAATTCTACCAGGATTACTATGCACTCTATATATGTAACAAAATTGCACTTGTACCCCCAAAATGCATACAAATAAAGAAAATAATAAAAGAATGACTAATGTGACTGTGAGTTAGAACATAGACTTGTTCATGGAGCCAGGAGTAGAAACAGGGAGCCATTCTAAGAAGCTATGGCTCTTAGTGTATAGATGTGAAAGATCCTAAAAACTTTTAACAGGATAAACTCAGATGACTATAGTGCATATTTTACTAAGGCTCACGGTGTAGGGTCATACTCATAATAAACATCTTAATATTTTTACAGTAAAATGCATGAATATTCTTATTCAGTGGGATAAATAAGGAATATAATTGGTCTCATATCAGTTTAGGTCAAATTTTCCCATCAAATGAATGATGAGCACTTTGAATATTCACAGGTTTTTGGACTTCAAAATTTTAAATCTATCAGTTTAGGCCTGCGTAATCACTGTTACATCTTTCCATATAGAATCCCTGTTTATATTGCTCGTAAATTACAAATACTATACAAAGATAGGACAGCCTTTTAACAGAAAGGATTACCTGAATATATGTTCCAAGGAACAACAAACAGATCAAAATTTTAAAGACAAGATAAATGAATATCTCTATTAAAAGGAATGTGCAGATCCTCCCTTATTCTAGTGAGCTCCAAATTTAGGAATTCAGTTAGATCCTGTGTTGTTGGTTTGTTCTGAAATACAGAAATGAAACAGCTTAACAGGTCCTTCTTTTATTACTTCTAAGAATTGGGGTTCTTGGCCAGGTCCAGTAGTCATACCTATAATCCTAGCACTCACTTTGGAAGGCCAAGGTGAGAGGATTTCTTGAGCCCAGGAGTTTGAGACCAGCCTAGGCAACATGGAGAGACCTTGTCTCTACAAAAAAAAATTAAAAAATTAGTCAGGTGTGATGGAATGCCTATATTCCCAACTACTTGGGAGTCTGAGATGGAAGGATCACCAGAGCCCAGGAAGTTGAGGCTGAGGTGAGCCATGATTGCATCACTGCACTCCACCTTGTGCAACAGAGTGAGACTTTAACTCAAAAAAAAGGGGGAGTGTGTTCTTAGACCATATTCTCCCCTTCATAATTCAAACTAAATCATGGGTGATTTTAAGAAGTGGATAAAACCATAGCTTTCAGTCAATGTGGGAGAGACGTTTTGCAGCATACAGGGCTTGTGAAAATCCTTTTAGTTGTACATTTAGTAGGTTCTTATTTTGTGTGTATAACAGGAGAGGGTTCATCTTTAGAAAGTGTGACCAGCATGGAACTCCTGGTAGGGAGCCAGGACAGCTAATCTTCACACCCCAAGCCCCCTCCACCTCTTTCCAGCCAACTGGCTAGGGAGCTGCATAAACCCTTGGAGCTCAGAAGGTGCATCTCTTCCCCAGAGTAATAAAGACAGAGGCATTTGGATCTTGACTCCTAAAGGCAGAAGCCCCACAGTTAGAAGGTAGGAGGAATAATTAGCCTGTTTATATAAAATAAGCCTACTCACCAGTCAATTTTGTTATCAAAATTCAACCAAACCAAAGTAAACCAGCCAAACCAAACAAAAGCTCTACTTGGAACACATAAAATATAAACACAGTTTTCATTTGGATTTTTAGACTGTCATTTGGTCATGTCAAAACGCTGCAGTTAGAAGCAGCTTAAAGCCCTGTTTTCATCTCCTCTGGGATTTCATTCAGTCACTTAGCTGTTCAAAATCAATCCTCTTTTTAGTTAATACTTATTTTTGTATATATTTCAGCATTTTTTATCTTATATGATACATGATTCACACTTCTCTGATGAAAATACACTTATATAAGTGTAATTATATGGTTAGTTTTTCAAAAATCACCTCTAGAAATCTACTCTTTGAAAATAATTCTATAAGCACTCTATTTTTGGTCCATAATGAATCATGACTGATTTTACTGAACTGTTTCTGTGTCTATGTATGTGAATTTTGTACTGTTAATCTATTTCACAATTTTTTTTGACTTGTCAGAACTTGGAACTTCTCCAAACATTGTCTTTTTTTTTAATGCTTTTAATGACAAGAACTTTAATAAGCCATTTGAAGCCTTTCAAGGTGGTTTCACATATATATATGTGTGTTTGTATATGTATATTATATTATATATATATATATTTATACATATATAAATGTAAGGCTGTGGAAAATAATTTATGGCCAACACAGTCATCATCCAGAATAGAAACATGCATATTCCAATTCTGTATTGCACTGTCTTCTCTTTGTTGACTGCAGACAAAAACTGTAGTAGGGTTGTTATTTTCTTCAGAATTACCATGGTGAATTGATGCTAAAATCACACTTCACAGAGATTGAGAAGTACAAAAATCAAATTATCTTAAACAAAGGTAGGGAATAATAAAATATATGCAATGTTTCATAATCTATAAAAAATATACTTTGATAAAATTGTGAAAATGTCTGGCATCTTATTTTACATGCAAAAGAGCAAGTAACTGCAGACAGAGAAAAAGTAAAGCAATAAGAAAAGGAAACATTTACTCAAGTTAAAATATTGTTTTTTTTTTCCTTCTCCAGACCAATGTGAAGGAAGACTTTTAGATTATGAACTTCTGTGTTTTAAAGACACTTACTGCCAATTTATCCAAAGGATTCCTGCAGCCCCAAACCTTCTTTGGAAGAATCATGCAAAGTAGTATAGAATAAATTTCATTAGCTAGGTATACCTACAACACATCACTGATGAGAAACTTGTTTGCTATACACAATATTGACTTCATGAGTTTTGCTTTGTGTTGCTTGAGAAATGGTGGTCATTTCACATATATATTCTCTTTTTGTAATTTAAAGAACCTTTCTATTTTGTAATAGAGTTAGCAGGGTTTTCATTCAAATTTTACCAAAATAAGACCTATGACATGCATAATAAGCAAATCTTTTAATTTTGAAGATCATTTTTCATTGTTACAGTTACTGGTTCTATTCATTTGCTAAGGCTAATGTAATGATTACCATAGACTGGATGTCTTCCATAACAAGAATTTATTTTCTCACAGTACTGGAGGCTGGAAGTCTGAGTTCAAAGCATCAGTGGGGTTGATTTACTCCGAGGTCTCTCCTTGGCTCACAGATGGCTGCTGTCTTCTTGTGTCCTCACATGGTCTTCCTTTCTGTGTGTGTCTGTGTCCTCATTTCCTCATGAAGACACTATTCAGATTGGATTAGGGCACATCGGAATAATCTCATTATAACTTAATCACCTCTGTGCAGGCCCCATCTCCAAATACAGTTACATTCTGAGATACTGGAGGCTAAGCATATATATTTTGGTAGTATACAATTCAGCTAGTAACACTGGCAAAAATAAAATGTGCTTGAAAGTCAAAGAATTATTCAATCTTTGTGAATTTTGTCACCTAAATTTTCTAAACACATTGCCATGAGTTTTTATGAGAATGTAGCCCTCTGATGTGCGTGTCTATGCATCTGTCTTATCAGCCTGAAGTAGAATGCTTTAGCAAAAGGATGGATACAACCAGTGATTGTATGTGGCCCTCTCACACTTTTGAAAGACTTAGAAAAGCTGAAGAGTGAGTTGTTGAATATATCCTATGTGTTCTTTTTTTTTTCTTAAGGTAGAGTTTAAGTTGGTTTTTCTGATACTTGCAACAGGAAAAGAACTGTCACACTACTGCCAAAAATTCTGCTCTGAATAAAGGAAGTCAATCTTAGCTACATTTTGCGAGGTCAAGCATACACCTCACAGATGTAGCCAATGTCTCCCAATTCTGAATCCCTGACTTGGAACAAATAGTTTCACAGGTCAAGGAAGGGTGACAGTTTACATTTAGGGTAGGGACACTGGGCTGATTGCCTAACACAGATACAGAAGAGTGCTTCTGTAAATATACAATTAGAGAACTTGCAATTGATCAATTGCCCAATTTCCTTGAAGATTATTATTGTAAGTCTGTTTTCATTAGGGTTATTGAGAAAATCTTAATTCAATCAACACTTAATGATTTCTTAGGATAGGAAAGGGAGCAGGCTTATGTCTTTAATATATGTAGCAATTTTATAGCATATTTAAGAAGATTATATCATTTTGGCTCTTGTGCTCTTGATGATATTATTGGAAGGATTTAAAAAAAACACATGTCTAGATAGCTCAGATTCAAAACTGGTGTATTGATCCTGCCTTCTCTACACCCTACTCCAATCAAAATTCCAGAGTTAACAGGCATTACATGGGTCAAATAAGAGCTACTGCAAGTTCTATTTTCTGGGCTTATTTTCATGGTATAAATCAAGTATTAGGAAAGTCAAGGTGGTAACTGGCTGCATTGCAAAGGATGGGGGATAAACTTCATGGCCATGGTTTATTTTGCATGGTTGAAAGGCTCAACATCTATCCCAGAGTCTAGAGAAGAAGCCCGTGGTTTGTAGGGGGCAAGACTTCATAGCCAACATTTTTTGTAGGTAGGAAATCTGCCAATGGTTAAGTTGCAACTTATCAAAGAGTATTTTCTTCTATGGCTAGGGGAAATATACAGACAAGGTTTTATTTACATTAAATGAACTGGTTCTTAATAAATTTATTTTAGTTATAAATCAAAACTTCTTGCTTCAGCATTTATTATGTTGATCACAGTAAGCCTGATTCTTTTTCTGTGGCTCTTCTATAATCTCCCTACTCTAACTCCATTTTTATGAAAGTATATTTAGACACTTCTTTGACTGATTTGAGAGATCCTATTAGAAGTATACAAAACATAAACTGTTTAAGTCAAGATTCACTTATCTTTTTAAAAAGTTCATTTTTTTTTGGTTATGGTAAATCCTATTCAGTATTTTTTAAATAGTCATAATATATTTTTGATCATATAAAGTACATTAGTGATGGAACTTAAAGTAGAGAGTAAATATGAGTGTGTGTGTGTGTGTGTGTGTGTGTGTGTGTGTGTGTGTGTGTGTATACAGTCATGTTCCACATGTTGATGGCTGGGTCCGAACTGCATGTACAAAGTTAGTCTGATAAGATTATGTTACTGTATTTTTATTGTACCTTTTCTATGTTTAGGTATGTTTAGATAAACAAATACCTTTTGTATAGTAACCTGTTGTATAGGTCTGTAGCCAAGGAACAGTAGACTATACAATATAGCCTAGGTGTGCAGTAGGATATGCCATCTAGATGTGTGTAAGCACATGCTATAATATTTACACAATGACAAAATTGCTTAATGGTGCATTTCTTAGTATGTATTCCTGTTGTTAAGCGATGCTTGACTGTATATGTATGTGTATACACATCTTTGGAGAATGTAGAATATATGATCTTAGTTGTGAACACAATTGGTGTCCATTAGTAGATACTTCCCAAACCACAATTACCTCATGTAAGATGACAGACCAGAGTATGACATGCAAGGATATCACTGGCATTTACGAGGGGGAAAAAAAAAAGCAAAATTTCTCTCTCTTCTTATTTTTGTGTATTAAGAACAAAGTTTTTGTTTTCCCCTTGACTGATACCTTGTGTTCTTTTTGAAAAGTTACTCAAAAAAGAAAATAATCCAAGGTCAGTTTAAAAAAAGTTAAGAAAATAAAGAATGCCCAGAGTGTCAAAATGATATATTTATTGACAAAGGAAGTGGTCACCTCTTAAACAGAAGACTATTATTAGATAAAAGCCTGTCTGGAATTGACAGATTGAGGATGGAAAGAGGTTGTTTGACTTCTTTCTTTAGGTGAGATGCAATATTCCTATGTCACATGGTGTAACATTTTACCTTTATAAAATCTGGAAAATGAAAAATTTTACTATGAATACTGTACATATTTTGCAAATTTTCTTAGTGATTATTAAAGAACTATGAGAATCTAGCTTTTCTATTTAAAAGATACGCTGAATTTTAGCACATTTGCTTAATAAAAGATCATACAATCAACAGGATGATTTTTATTCCTCACATTTCTCCCTGGGGAAGGCACTTACCCTAAGAACTATTTTGCCTGATGACAAGTAGCAATTGCACTTACTTTGATAGTGTCCAATGCATTGCTTTGCCTAATTTGCATCTCTCTACTAAATGGTTTAATTAATTTTGCATTGTGCTTACTGACTAGTTTTAATTAGCAGTTAAATCAGTTCAGTTAACGAAAAAATGTAGGTGTTTACATGAATGCAAATCACAATGAGTTCTAAGGGCTCAATTCAAAAACTTGTTCCATGTCATTGATATTTGATTTCTTCAGGCTTTGTTTTAAAAATATATTCTATAGTTATAGTTTTTCCCTTAATAAATTATGAACCCTTATGATTCGCCTCCTGTACTCCCAGGAGATCTGTAATGAGGAAGGTTGTGTGCTTAAACCAAAGGCAAAGACCTCCTTGGGCAGTGTCTCCTGTCCTTCACCAAAGATATTGCAAATGTGAACTCCAGGAATGGTTCTTGTAGTACTGGCTACAACTGAGTTTTCCTTGGTAAATTGTCTTGAGGCCACCACAATATAGAGTTATCATGAATTTCTCCAAGGATGATTAGATGGTGACACAAACCTGATAAGTCTCCTGGGTAAAGTTAATGTTCAAGGGGAAAAAAAGAAAAGATAATTGAATTTTTAAGTCCCTGCTTCATTTCTAATACTGTACATTGGTATTCCACTGATTTTGCTTCTATATAAGAGAATAGTCAACCACAAATAATCATGCTTTAAAAAAATCTTATCAACAGTTTCTAATTTATAAAACTTAATTTTACAATTTCTGCACCCTTAAATCTTATCAACAGTTTCTAATTTATAAAACTTAATTTTACAATTTCCGCACCCTTTGATTCATTTTGAAGATAGTTAGCTTTTTTAAAAAAAGAATGTTTCTGAAGGAAGAAAACAATCAAGAAGAAAAGTTTTTTTTGACCTGAAATTCAAGAAATTTCCATAATTTCAGAAAAACCAGGCAGCAGGCTCCTCTAACTACATAGTATAGACAAAGGAAACGGATCCAGCATATTGACCGCTTCAAGACTGTATACTTAAAATGTGAATGGTAAAACCCTAAAATATATATTTTTCTTAGAGGTAAACATTAAACTTTTATTGTTTAGATGATGACTTTAGTACTTCAAACCACTTTACCTGTGTTGACAAATCTCCTGCTATACTATTTAAGAGGTGTTTTAGTAGCAATTCACTTCTCAGGAATTTCAACTACAACCTTCTTCCAGTTTTTCTACTCTCAGTGTGAACACAGGCTAGCTAGACTTTCTTGTCAGGCTTTAACATTCTAATATAAGGAGAAAGAGTGCCCAGGAATCAATTCTTTACTTGAACAAAACCCCCCTTTTTTTAATATACTAAGCTGCTAAAATCTTTTGCAACATAAGTTGAGAAATTTGGCATCACACAGTAAAATTGGATTATTTGCCTCTTACTAACGAGTGATCACAGAACAGTTAATATGTCTCAGAAACACAGTCAAGGTTGGGCTTAATAATGGTGTGAAACAAGCTGAACCTGAAAACCAGGCCAGAAATAATTCTGTAATGATCTTGGTGAAGGATATATATGGATCTGGTTGCCATCCCAGGGAACCTTGGAAACCAGATTCATATGCATAACAATCAGAGAGAAAGTGAAATATTTTTACCAGAGAGAAATATACCAGTACATGTTGTAATGCACAGAAATTTCTATTTGGCAATGGATTATCATGATATCTAAGACAAATACTGTAAAGTTATGCCACAGAATTCTGTTAAGTCTCCCTCTCTTGCCTATAATTGTACTATTCTGAATCCTGGGATCTTCTAAGGGATACTTTGATGTTGGTTTATTATGGTAATCATTAATTTTATTCTTCACAAACACCCAAATTTAATAACATGTTTATATATTTATCATTGGGGGATATTACTGAGAAGTGCTAGTGTATTACACAAGACAACTCTCAGTTTATATAAAGTAAAAGATCAAAGATTATGACTATTAGTGGTTTGTCTTCTATGAAATATTTTAAATAATTTTTAAAAGCAGTAATAGTAATTTTAATGGTGATGAATAATGAAATGTTTGCAGTTTAGTGATGACTTTACCTGGACAAAGCATACATTATACATACATATTTTATAGTTTAGTGAAATAGTTATTATTACATGTATTTCGCAGGGTATTGTATTATAGAATGTTTTGATTTCTCCTTCATTTTTTTAACAGCAACCAAAAAATGGCCTTTAATGAAATGGAGGAACATGCACATTATATTTATGCAAATGGTCTACACTGTCTTTTAAACTTCAGGAATCTGTCACAATTTCATCAAGAATTTGTGAAATCTTTCTTAACTTTGTATTTTCTATACTTAAAGAAATTTCATTTATAACTAGAAAAATTACACTCAAATGCACTGAATAGGACCAGAATTGTAAGGTTGTGAAATTATTTAGCATAGCTAGGCTAACAATACATAAAGAATCTGGTCAACCACGCCATGCCTTGTGTCTCCTGTTAACAAACAAGAGGCAGTGCCATTATTGTTCCTAAAGCATCTGCCAGAGGAAGGGCATAGGAGTGTTAGCCCTGCCATTCGTACATTCCTGCATTAGAATAAAACTAGTTCATTAATGAGACCCTGCATTGTCTTGGGTGGAGACTTCACAGGAGGGTAGCTACTTTCTATTTTATTTTCCACATTAGTCAGTAGTGAATGTGAAATACATGATCACATGAAAATAACAACACATTTTAATGGGTCCACCTTGTTCCTAATAAAGACTTAGGATGATGCCACTTTGCCCTTAGTAGCTGGTATCCTTTTCCCACAATGGGACATAGCATGGTCAGTTCACACTTAGCCAGGAGGCACAAATGAACTTCAGAAACAGGGTCCACAGTACTAGTCTGGAGTACACTAGAACTAAGTGAAGAAAGACTCAAATTTGCTTGAAGTTTTTTTTCATAATGGAGTGGAGTTCATGGGGAATGAGAAATGGGATTCAAGTTTCTTAAACTCTATGCTGAACCTCTCTCCAACTTTTCATGTCCATCTGCACCCTTCTTTGTCTACAATTAACCTGCATGTGTACTTTGAAACATTGTAATTTCAAACTCCTTCAATTACTTGGTTCTTATTTTAGTTTGTTCATCCATGCAGAATCAGGCTACCTTCATGACTGTTGCACACCCTGGAATTTCAGGGTTTGAACAACCCTTCCAGGTCTCCACTTTCTCATTTACTTAGCCCACTTCTGCCTCACCTGAAAAAAACAAAAAACAAAAAACTACTGTATCAAAATGCTTAAGCAGGAACTGCTGACAGAGATTAGACTGAACCACGTGGAATCACCATTTTTGCTGGTTAAGAATTATCAACTGTTGGAATTTCATGTGATTCAGCCTAGAGGGAGTGTGGCACTGGTATTTGATGGGTAGAGGCCAGGAATGCTGCTAAACATCCTACAATACACAGGACAGCCCCCCTCCCCCAACAAAGAATCATCCATCCCCAAAAGTCAGTGGTCACTTCTGAAGACTAATTTTAACAGACACAGAACTTTGGGTTGACAAATCTTTTCTTTTACATGATTAAAAGCATGAAAAGCTGTATTTCACTTCCTTCTATCTTCTTCAGTGTTTTTTCTTCCTCCCAAACTCCCTCCTTTCTTTGGTTCTCATTTTAGTCCTTCCTTTCTTTCCTTTCCTTCCTTTTTTTTCTCTCTTCCTTCTTGTTGATTGATTGCCTATAGGTAATGTGTCTTTTTCTTTGATTTCCTTCAAGGTTTTTTTTTTTTTTAATTTTTAAAGGTTTTATTGTAAAAAAAAGTTTTATTGTAATGTATCTTAATGTGAATTTCTTTGGATTTATTCTATCTGAGATTCTCTCAGCTTCTTGAATCTGTAGGTTTATGGAGTTATGTCTATGTATGTGTGTTTGCATATTATCAAATTTGGGAAAACTTCAGCCATTATTTCTTTGAACATTTTTTCAGTCCTACTCATTCTTCTCTTCTTCTGGAAATCAAATAACATGATTGTTATATCTTTTATTGTAATTGCACAGATCCCTGAGATTTTGTTCACATTTTTTTTAGGTTTATTTTCTCTCTTTTGTGCAGATTGGGTAATTTCTATCCTAATTACCTATTCTATCCTAAATACCAACATAATTTCTTCAGTCCTCTCCATTTTTTTTTTTTTTTGATGAGTGAATCTGTAAAGTTTTTTATTTCAGTTATTTTATTTTCTATTTTGAAGATTTTCATTTGATTATTTTAAAAATATATTTACTTATTTACTACACAGGTAGACTGCATGAGACTGTCTTTTACACTTCAGTTTTGTAACCTGAGCCTTTACCAAAGTCATTTATCAGTCTGGGGAGGCTTTTGACAGACTCCCTGGAGTTTTCAAGGTATAGAGTCACATTGTTTGCAAAGAGGCATAGTTGAACTTCTTCCTTATTTGGATACCAGTGATTTCTTTCTCTTGCCTGGTAGATCTGACTAGGACTTCCAGCACTATATGCTATATTGAATAGGATGGGGTGAGAATAGGCATCATTGTCTTGTTCCCATTCTTAGGGATAATGTTCCAGCTTCTGCCCATTGAGCAAAATATTGGATGCAGGTTTGTCATAGATGGTTCTTTTTGTTTTGAGGAATGTTCGTTCTATCCTTAAGTGTTCAAGGATTTTTATCAGAAAGGGATGCTGGATTTTGGCAAATGCTTTTCTGCCTCTAATGATATAATCATGTGGTTCTGGTTTACATCTGTTAATGTGCTGAACTATGTTTATGATCTTTTGAATGTTGAACCATCCCTGCATCTCAGGAATGAAGCCCACCTGGTCATGGTGGATGATCATTGAGATGTGTTGTTGAATCTAATTTGCTGTAATCTTGTTAAGAATTTTTGTGCATATGTTCATTATGAAGGTTGGCCTGTAATACTCTTTTCTTGTTGGATCTTTGCCAGGTTTGGGTATCAGTATGATATTAGCTCCATAAAATGAGATGTAGAGAATTCCATCATTCTTGATTGCCTGGAAAACTTGCAATAAGATTGGTATCAGCTCCTCCTTGTATACCTTATAGAATTCAGCAGGGAAGCCATCTGGTTCAGGACTTTTTTTGATGGGAGGTTTCTTGTGACTGAGTCAATTTCCTGCATTGTTATTGGTCTGTTTAGAGTTTCAGTTTCTTCTTGTTTTGACCTTGGAATGTTGTATGATGCCAGAAAGTCCTCCATTTCATTTAGATTTTCTAATGATTAGGTTTTCTAATTTGCATACAGATGTACACAGTAATCTCTGAAAATCTTTTGAACTTCCTCAGAGTTAGTTGTAACATTGTCTTTTTTGTTTCTAGTTGTGTTTATCTGGACTTTTTCTCTCTCTCTTTTAAGTCAATCTGGCCAGGAGTCCTTTCAAAGAACCATCTTTTGGCCTTATTGATCCTTGCTATGATATTTTTGTTTTCTATATCTTCCAATTTTGACTTTATCTTAGTGATCTGAATTTTTCTACTGAAATTAAGACTTAGATGATTTTGCCTTTCCAGCTCCCTTAGGTGTGACATTAGGCTGTTTGCTTGTGATCTTTCTATTTTGTTGATGTGAGCATGCAATGTTATGAATTTTCCTCTTAACATCCCAGAGACATCCCAGAGATTCTAAGATATGTCTTTGTTTTTGTTTGTTTCCAAGAATGTTTTTATTTCTGTCTTGATTTCTGTGTTGGCCTAGAAGTTGTTCAGTGGCATGTTGTTCAGTGTCTATGTTTCTGTGTGTTTGGGGAGGATCTTCTTGGTGGTGACATTTATTTTTATTCCACTGTGGTCTGAGAAGATGCATGGTATATATTGATCTTGAAATTTGTTCACACTTGATTTATATCTGAGAATATGACTGATCTTGGAGGATGTTTCATATGCTGTTGAGTAGAATGTATACTCTGTAGTTGTTGAGTGGAATTTTCCATAGATGTAAATTAAATCCAATTGATCAAGTGTTGAGTTAAGGTTCTAGATCTCCTTGTTGGTTTTTTGCCTTGATGCTCTGTCTAGTACTGTTAGCAGGGTATTTAGTTCTCCAACTATGGTTATTTGTCAACATCTTCTCTTAGTTTACTTAGTAATTGTTTCATAAAACCTGGCGTTCCTGGGTTCAGTGCATATATGTTTAAGAATGGATATTTCTTACTGGTGGATTGAGCCTTTTATCATTATGAAATGTCCTTTTTAACTTTTGATAGTTTGAGGTCTACTTTGTCTAATATCAGAATAGATATGCCTCCTCTTTTTTGCATTCCATTTGCCTGAAAGATCATTTTCCAGCTTTTAACTTTGAGCCTGTGGGTGTCCTCTACAGCCAGATGAGTTTCCTGGAGGCAGTAGAATGTTGGATCATGCTTCTTTATCCAGTTTGCCACTCTACACCTCTTCAGTGGTGCTGATTCAGTCCATTCATGTTCAAAATAGTTATTGAAATATGAGAGTTTATCCTTGTCATAGGGCTTTTGGTGCCTGCTTTTCTTCCTTTTTACTTTTGTATTTATATGTGTGTGTATTTTTATTTTTGTGAATTTTCTGAATGCTCTGTTAACTCTGTGCTTGCTTGTACCTTTGTGATGGGCATGACCATGCTTTTATTTTTGTGTTCAACACCTTCTTAAGCATATTCTCTTTGGGACTGGATGTCTGGGAAGGATTTTAATTCTCTATCACTGATAAAGCTCAGCTGATGGTATAGAAAATTCTTGGCTGGAATTGCTTATATTTGAGAATGTAAAAATAGGACTCTAGTCTCTTCTAGCTTATAGTGTTTCTGCAGCTAAGCCTAGAGCAATTCTGATGGACCTTCCCCAGTAGGTGGTCTGACCTTTCTCTTGCTGCCTTTAGGATTTTTTGCTTCATTTCTACTTTGTAGAGGTGGATTACTATGTGTCTTGGGGATTGGTTCTTTCTTGTATATTCTAATTATTTTGCTGAGACATTCTATTCCTTTACTTAGCATTTCTGTTTTCTTGTTATTTGTTCAAGCCTGTTCATAATTGCTCACTGAAGCAATTTTATGATTTATATGTTAAAACCCTTTCCAGAAAATTTCAACATCTATGTCACTTTGGTATTGTCATCTGTTAATAATCTTTTTTCATTCAATTTAAGATCATCCTGTCTCTTCACCTAATGAATGATTTTTTTTTCTTTTTCTTTTCTTTTTTTTTTTTTTGGAGTAAAAGTCTCACTCTGTTGCCCAGGCTGGAGTGCAATGGCATGCTCATGGCCACCACAGCCTTGACCTGGTAGGCTCAGATGATCCTTCCACTTTAGCCTTCTAAGTACCTGAAACTATAGGTGCACACCACCACATCCAACTAATTTTTTTATTAATTTTATTGTAGAGATGAGGTCTCATCAAGTTGCCCAGGTTGGTCACTGACCCCTGGGCTCAGGCAATCCTCCCGCCTCCGTCTCCCAAAGTGTTGGGATTATAGGCATGAGCCACTATACCTAGCATGAATTATTTTTAGTAGACACCAACATATTATTCTTTATGTACTGAGGTCTTTAGCTATTATGCTATCTTCCCTCCACCTTAAAGTGTGTTCTTATGTTTGTTTTATGTATAATTACCATAAATAGTAGTTATACTTAGCAGGAGAAATATGGAAAAGTATATCTATTTTGTTTTTACAAAAGTGGAAGTACTTCTTAATGTATTTTGAAGTGTCTGTGCTGTTAGCATTACTGTGCCTTCTTGATTTTTCTTAACAATTTTATCATTTTGACATGTCTGCTTTTACTATAAAGTTAACTTTATTTAATATTAACATAGTCACCACAGTTTTCCTATTTGTATTCTTTGTATGGCATATCTTCTTTCTGTTTTCTTTCAACAAATATGTGTTTTTGAATTAAATATTCCTATAAATAGCATAAGATAAGACCTTATACTTATCTTTATTCTGATGTGAACTATTCTTATTGGAATGTTTATTTCTATTTATACACTTTTCTATTCTAGAAAATTCCAGTTGTACAATTTATTAATGGATATTTCAGTAGAGCTTGAAGGTTTTTCTGTACATAGCTTTCATACATTTCTTACAACATTTCTTAGATAGTTCATTCAATCTTTTCATTTTTTCTATCTCTGAGTATACACATATGTATATTAATTAATATATAATATTATTCATATAACTTATGTATATATGTTATTTATAAATGACTTTTCTGGATAATACAGTGTTGTTGGTTTCTATAAGATATTTCTATATATTATATCCTTTTATTTGCAGTAATCCTCTTGCTGTTTATTGTAGGCTTTCACTTGACTCGGGTTTTTCAGATCAATCAGATAATCTGTAAATAGTGTTATCAAACAAAAGGGGTTTATTTTCCAATGTGCTAGAGGTCAATGCCATGACACCAGGTTTTTAAGAAAAGATTTATATGGAAAGCTGACTTCCAAAGGGAAAAGAGTCAAGGCTCAAATCTGTCTCTCCATATTGGCTTCAAGTCAGTATTTTTATTAGAAAAGTTTCAGGAGGCAGATTTTGAGGCTAATAGGTGATTGGTGAAGAGAAAGGGCAGGTCTGGAAAGTCTATGGGCATTCACAGTTTACTCTTCATGCTACCCTGAGTTGAAATATATGGAAGAAATTCAAGCTGTGATGTCAGCAAGCTCGTTCTGTACAAAACTCCAGTTGGCCACAGTTCAAATGAATTTCAGTCAGTTTTTGTTGTTGTTATTGTTTAATCTCAAAAGCAGAGAGAGTTTCCTCAATTCAGAAAGTTTCTTTTTATATCTTCTATCATAAAATCTCAAGCATTTTTGTTAGTTACTGGTTTCCTACTCTTTTAAAAAATTTTTAAATTTATATTTTCTTATTTTAAAGATGTGGGATACAGGTTTCTTACTCTTTGGGACATAGTTCTAGTTTCAGCTTTTCAGTGAGATTTTTTGTTTTTGCTTTGTTTTATTTTTTCCTGCTATCTTATATGTCCAAGCATTTAGTCATTTTTTAAAAGTAATTGGTGAACGGTTTTATAGTAATTATTCTATCTTCTTCTTTTCCAATTTGTATATTACTGTGTTCTCTTACAATGCTGTTAATTAATACTTTCAGTGTAATATTAACTATTTTGAGTGATAATGGATATCACTGTCCAGTTCCAGGCTTTTGCAAAAGTGGTTTTTCTATATCCCCTTATGTATGATTCTGGCATTTGACTAAGATAGTCGTATTATATAATAATAAGAGACTTTCTATTCTTTCTATTTTATTGACTTTTTTTTTTCAGACATCAAAGAAGGAGGCTGATCTTGAAATTGAGCTTGAGAAAAGTATGTGCAAGTCAGGTATTAAGAAAACACTCCCAGGGAAGACTGGGGGGAATGTGGGGAAGCAAGGAAGAGAAGTGGGGAAAAGCCAGCTAGAATGTAATTACAGGCAAAAGTCCTGCAGAGGGTAGGCTTTAGTCATTTCCAACAGGGTAAGTCTAGGAATTTAAAGCATGCCCTGGAGTTGCCACAGTCTGATACAATAAATTGACTGTTATATTTCTTAATTCTATATTCATTGGTGAATGACCACAGTGGTCAAGTTTGGGGAAGGAGAGCATAAACTCACAGGAATTTTCAGTTCACCGCATATCTTTGCAAAGTGACTTCAGTAGCCCAAGGACAACCCTATGAAGAACATTTCCTGACTGTTGAAAACACTCCTTAAGGAATGTTAAGGGGCTCACAAATGGTAGAAAGGTATCTTGGGGGCAATGAGCAAAGCACAGATATTGTTCCCTATAGTTTTTTATAGAGTTGATTGTAATTGCTATTATACTTAGACCTTTTAATATAATGCATTATATTAATGGATTTTCTAAAAATTGTGAGCTCATTGATAACACATCATAGGTTTTCAATAGTACTTCAATGAAGTATTGTAAAATTAATTTGCCTTGATTTATATTGTTGAGTAAAAATCATTTTCTTATCCCGTTCCTCATCCAGAATGTATATTCTATGAAGGTGTGAGTCAAGTACTTTTATTATTATATTATATTCTATCCCAAGAGACTTGCTTCTTTCTTGTAACACAGTAAATCCTTCATGTTCTCTTTCAATTCTTTCATGGAGAGATGTAGGAACAGTGTATAATTGAGAATGAGTGATATGGAAAACAAATCCATGTTAGCTAGGAACAAATTTAGAATTATAACTCATATCTCTGAAATTACAGAGTGACGATCTTTTACACTTTGATTTTATACCCCGAGACTTTGCCAAAGTCCTTTATCAGTGCAAGGAGATTTTTGATAGATTCTCTTGGGTTTTCAGTCACATTTCTATACACCAACAATAAACAAACAGAAACCCAAATAAAAAGCACAATCCCATTCACAATAACCACAAAAAAATTAAATACCTTGGCGTCTTCCTAACCAGAAATGTGAAAGACCTTTACAATGAAAAAATACAAAACACTGCTCAAAGAAACCAAAGGTGACACAAACAAACAGAAAATATTCCTTGCTCATGGATTGGAAGAATCAACATTGTTAAGATGTCCACCCTGCCCAAAGCAATCTACAGATTTAATGCAATATCCATTAAATTACCAGCAGCATTCTTCTCAGACCTGGAAACAACAATACAGGCATCCATATGAAAACATAAATGACCACAAATTGCCAAAACAATCCTCAGCAAAAGAAAAACACAGCGGGAGGTATCACTCCCAGACTTTAAACTGAAATATAAAGCTACAATAATCAAAACAGCCTGGTATAAGTACAATAACAGGCATACAGACTAAGGGAACAGGATAGAGATTCCAGAAGAAAACCCTCAATTTCTCAACCAACTCATCTTCGTTAAAGCCTCCACCACCAATGACTGGGGAGAGAAGAACCTATTCAGTAAATGTTGCTGAGAAAACTGGCTGACCACATGTAGAAGATTAAAACAAGATCCCTACCTATCACCATACACAAAAATCAACTCTAAAAGGATCAAAGACCTAAATGTAAAACCTCAAACTATAAGAACCTTAGAAAATGCAGGAGACACCCTTATGGAAATTGGAACTGTCAAAGAATTCCTGATCAAAACCCTAAGTGTCCATGCCATAAGAAATAAGATAGACAAGTGGGACGTCATCAAACTGACGAGCTTCTGCAAAGCAGAAGAAACCATCAAGAGAGCAGAGAGACAGCTCACAAAATGGGAAAAAGTATTTGCCAACAGTTTATCTGACAAAAGTCCTAACCTCTAGGATCTACAAGGAAGCCAAACGTGCCAAAAAGAAAAAAACAGCCCTATTACAAAGAGAACAAAAGATATGAATAGACAATTCTCAAAAGAAAACATACAAGTAGTCAGCAGATACATGAAAAAATGCTCAGCCTCACTAGTCATCAAAGAAATACAAATTAAAACTACACTGAGATACCACCTAACTCCAGTCAAGATGGTTATCAATAACTCAAAAAACAATTGATGCTGGAGAAGATGCGGGGAAAAGGGAACACTTTTATATTGATGGTGGGAGTGTAAACTAGTACAACCTCTGTGGAATACAGTGTGGCGGTTCCTAAAGGATCTAAAAATTGACCTTTCATATGACTCCACAATCCTCTTACAGGGAATATACCCAGAAGAACTCAAATCACTCTATAAAAAAGATACTTGCACACATATGTTTATTGCAGCATTATTCACAGTAGCAAGAACATGGAACCAACTGTGCTGCCCATCAAAAGAAGACTGGATTAAAAAAATATTGTACATATGCACGATGGAATATTATGCAGCCATAAAGAAGAGCGAAATCATGAACTTCACAGCATCCTGGATGGACTTAGAGTCTATAATATTGAGTGATGTATCACAGAAACAAAAAACTGAGTGTCATATGTTCTCACTCATAAGCAGACCTTGAACAATTATTGTAATACTATAAGAAAAGGACTAGCAGTAGCAGGAAACTGTGGGGGTTGGGGGAAAGCCAGATTGGCAGTAGTGAGAATCTGCCTGAGGAAGGGGGGCACATCTCATCAACAAGGGTAGCTGCATAATGAACATTTGTATACCTAACCCTGAATTGTACCCCACATCTTTAAAATAAATAAATAACAGAAAGTATTAACACTCACTGTCTGTTTCCTTCTCCACTTTTGCCAGTCAATGGCAAGTTATGAATAAATATAGGAAAAGTTTAAAGATAAAAGAGAAGAGAAAGGGGAAAGTAGAACTTTTAAAATGGATTCCTCATTCAGAAAATGTCTGGGCATCAAAACATATTATAGAACGTCGATGACATTCCATATTTCTTTTTTGGATTCTACCCTAGCTGGTATTTTCAGTACAAAGGTGTTTGCAGTTCTTGACATTTTGCAGACATACCCAAAAAGATTATTTACAATAATTTCTCCTGTGATGGGGATTATTGCTATATAAAATGATTGTAGGTTTTCATATGCCTTCTAACTAATGCTGCTTGAACTAATATTTGAAGAGCCAATTTATTAGATGACCACAAATAATGAAAGGCACATCGAGAAGTATAAATTTGCATTTACAACAGAGACTGGATGAAAATTCTATCTTTAGTAGCTAAGAAGATGAATGAATAAAAATATGATAGATACAAATAGCAGGGTTCATTACACAATAAGAGGATATTATCAGACATATGATGAAGATAAATTCTACTGCATGTCAAGGGCATCATGTTATTACCGCTAATCTATCATTTTGCTAATGTTATTTCTATGAAAACATTAAAAGAAATTAAACTACTAAAACTTGGAAAGAAATTTGACAGTTATATGTAGCAAAAGAAAAATATCAAGATTTTGCTAAAACATCTCCCATATTTTAGCAAGTCATGTTGATTACTGGTAACTAGTGTTTGGATAATCTAACAATGCAGATGGATAAGAAAAATCCTATCTGTAAATATGGTATAATTATTATGCTACACAATAATAATATGTATTTATATATTAATTAATGGAAAATTGTAATTTAAGGCTCACTTGTTGTAGCAAGCGCAACTTAATTCAATATAAGGAGACTCTCCCTTTCTTTACCAATTTGTATAAGAATATTGGCATCATGGCATCATTATGTAGATTTAAACTGGTTTTATTTACCTGACCTCCATTTATTTTGGATATGAAATTGCTTTATCTAGAGAAGTAAAGCTTGGTTTTTCTCTTTTTCACTGCTCTCATAATTTCCAGTGAGACAGATGATACCCATGCTTCCTTGTGTGTATTTGTGTCTATGTGTGCGGGTACATGGGGCGAGTCAGAAAAAGTTTGATGAACCCTAAATGCTTGCTACTTTAACTTACAAATACAATTTCTGTCCCAAGGAGATGGCATTTTTTTCCCCCACACATACTTACTTTTAAAAAATAAGCAGTAGGGGTGATAAGTAGAGAAGTTTATTTCCTTCTTTCTTTATTCTTCTGAAATTATGTAGAAAATAAAGCTAATTGTCTATGAAGCTGTAAATCGTGATAAAAAGGAAATGAGAATCAAATTTTAACTTTATCAGTTCTGCTGTGAGTTGATCCTGAGACATTAAATCATCACTTGTTCTTTATTTCTATTCTTCTATTAGGAAATGGGGTGAAGTTCAACTTCTCTTCAAATAGGACTGTAACACATTTTATTCTTCTGGTATTTATAACAAACCTTGTGACACTCAGATGAAAGATGTTGAGAAGTGTAAATGACAAGAGCTAATATTATTTTTTTATCCCTAGAGGTGAAGCTTTCTAATATAAAGAAGAAATCATGACAAGAACTTCACAATGTCTAGATTTTCTTTTACAAGGATTCAACTTGTATCCACAGATCAAAGTCAATCAGGTTAATTATTTGGAGACTGAGCTTCTGTGGACAATCATTCAATGGGACAAAACAGCCTTTCAAACTGATATTTTATATAATTTTTAATGTGAATGAGGTTATTTCTGGGTAGATTTAATTTTGTAAACTAGTCATCAACTGTCTCATACAGGTCGGTGGTACCAAATATATGTGACTAAAATGCATCCAAAACTGAAGAGGTGAAAGAATTATTAGTTTTGTTACTATTACTCATGAATAAGTGTTCTGAATTTATAAATTATTTTAGGTATAAAAATTGCAAGTTCAATGCTCTTCAGTAATAGTGCCTGGAAGCCATAAAGATTTGTAGGGACCAGGAGAAAGCTTCCCCTCCACCCTCTAAAGTTTCATTAAAAATGAACTGACCAAAGGCCAGATTCATAGAAGGAAATGGTATACAAAATTCATTTGACATGCATAAACACAGAAGCCATACACAAAGTGTGAGACTCAAAGAAGGGCCAGATGACTGAGGCTTAAAGATTATCTACATAGGGGAGAGATGTATGATACTGGCAAGGAGGAACTGCAGGGTGAGTATTCCTTATCAGAAATGCTTGGGACCAGAAGTATTTCAGATTGCAGTCATTTTGGGATTTGAGAATATTTGCATCTACATAATGAGATACCTTGACAATGAGACTCTGTTCTAAACATAAAATTCATTTATGTTTCATCAATACTTTATACACACAGTCTGAGAGATGTATGATCCTGGGAAGGAGGAACTGCAGAGTGAGTTTTCCTTATCAGAAATGCTTGGGACCAGAAGTATTTCAGATTGCAGGCATTTTGGGATTTTAGAATATTTGCATACACATAATGAGATACCTTGACAATGAGACTCTAGTCTAAACACAACATTCACTTATGTTTCTTAAATACTTTATACACATAGTCTGAAGGTAACTTTATATAATATTTTAATAATTTAGTTCATGAAACAATGTGTGTACATTAACCATCAGAAAGCAAAGGCATCACTATCTCAGTCACCCATGTAGGCAATCTGGTTGTCTGACATCACCGTTATTCCTGACTCTAAATGTATATGCTACGAATAAGTAATCATTTTCTTATACTTATTTACACATAAGTATTTAACAGTCAAAATGTAACATACAATGAAAGAATAGTATGTCCAGGGTGACTAAGCAGCACAGAACACCTGGATCACCTGCTAAACAACAGCAACAACAAACAACAGCTGGTTTTCATCTCCATCTGCTATGTCATGTTCCAATTAAAAGGTTACTGTACACTGTGTTTTCTTTCAGTTGAGAAGAAACATCAGAATTTTCCCCCTGTGGTGTTATGTCAGTGCTCAAAAGATTTTAGACTTTGGAGCATTTCAGATTTCAAATTTTTTGCATTAGGGGTGCTCAACCTATGTTTTGTAAATGAGTCTCTTCAGAAACTTGATGGGAGAAGTTATGGGAAGGTAAGGGGTGGAACTGCATAGGACGAGAAATTGTCTTATCTTACAGATAAAATCTCCCAAGTAATCTCTCAGAGCTGCCCTCAAAAGAATGGGTGAAAAGTCTGCAAGGAAGTGGTGAGGACTCCAATTTCTTCTCTTCTTTGGTGGTTGATCTTTCCTGATTATTTGAAGAAATTTCTGGGAATGAGGTCTTATGACTTACTGCATTTCTTTCAGAAGGAAGCTATCTTAGGCAGATAAGAAAATTCCACTGAGAGTCTTTCCCAGTGCTTCAAAAAAGAGGATCGGAGAGACAGTTAAGCAAGGAAAGGTCAGTCAGGAAGAGACCTTGGTTTTGATGCTAATTTCTGAGGCCTTTACATTTTCAAAGCACTTAGCATACCAAAATGCCATATTTGAGGATTTGTTTTCTGAGCCCAATGTATTTATAGGTAGGTTATAATTTGCTTTTCATTGATTATTATTATTTTTAGAGATGGGATCTCACTCTGTCTACCAGTCTGCAGTGCAGTAGCATGATCTTAGCTCACTGTAACCTCAAACTGTTAGACTTAAGTGATCCTTCTATAGGTGTGCACCACCATGTCTGACTGATAAGCTACAAATGTAAGTGTAAAATAAACCTGGAAACAGAGTCCAAATTTTCTAAAAATTTAAGCCAAGCAATCATCCCTCAAAAACGTTGAACTCTTTCTTTGATTTCCAGACCATTGTAAAATCTAAAGGATGAAATAATCTTATTTTTCCTCCTTGTTCTATGTAAATAGACTTGATATCTTTGCCTTAAAGTCTCTGGTCCAGCTGATAGCATCTTATATTCTCCTTGGGCTTTGGAACAGTTCTGCTTGAAAAGAATCTGATATTATCACATTCTACACAGAAAAAGCATTCAGTACATTATTGCTTATTAACAGTGGTCACAACTTGGGCACTGGATCACAGTTTGGAAGAAAGGAAAGAACTGTGATATTTATTGAGTATATTTCTGTGCACTAGTCACTGAGTTATGTTTTTAAAACAAATATTGTGATTTTATAAAAAAGAATTTAGGTTATAGTTTGGTCTTTGCCATTCAACATCTGCCTAGTCAGGTGTACATCACCCCTCTGAGTCTTTGATTTTTACCTAAAAAATGAGGAGACTGTTTTAGCTCATCTCTAAGACCACTTCCAAACCTCATATTTTCATTGCAATCAACATTTCTCTCACCTATACTATAATGGTTCTTTTCTAGCCATACAGAACTCTGTGACCTTTCATGTGTGTCTGGGTTGAGCTCTGGTTCAACTGTCATCACTGCTGCATTTTTCATAGTAAGTACACATGTAAGCTCTCGGAAATGTTACTCTCTAAGAGAGAATAGAAATCACACTTGTCACTACTACTCCACAATACTTCTTCCCTTCCAGATTGCTTCCTTCTGATTCCAGTCAGAAGTGATCAGTGGTGCTATTCAATGAGATTTTGTTGTTAATCCCATATATATAGAATCATTACAGAGGATACCTATGCCTTTACTTCTTTGGAGACTAGGGCCAAATTATATTTAATTTAGAAGTGTTATTGTCTTCTTTGACAAAGTAATCAATGCACATTTACCAAGTCCCGGTGCTCAGAAAAAAAGAGCTCCTTAAATGTCTCACAAGGAGTTGATATTAGGAGCTAGAACTTTAGAATTAAGCAGATCTTTGTGACTATGAAAACAATGCTTTCAAGGCTTTCTTTTTAACTGTAAAATGAGATAACAACAGTATTTATCTCATTGGCTTATTATCAAATGGATTTATACATGCAAAATTCTTAGAATACTACTGTAGTTATAACTAGCCAACTTATAAGTAGCATATACTAAAAAGTTTGTTGTTATTATAATTATTCGATTCATTAAAAAGAATACATCTAGCTCATTGTCACTGTTAACAATAATCCAGATGGTTTAAAAATAATAAAAGTACTTTCCCATGAAAAAAGTAAATATGAGTAAGAATGTAACATCTGGGAAAATTACTTAATGCCACACTCAACACAATGGAAACACCCATTCATATAATTTAGTATAGCTTCTTTGTCAAGGAGTTTCTTCTACATTTAATTCAACTTTTTATTGAATTAATCCTCAAAAGTGAGTTCTGAGGAAATAGTCATTTAGCATTGGCCTGCAGGAGGTAGCATTTTATGACGATTCCTAGTACGTTGCCTGTAATGAGAATTCTTGCTTCCGTCTGGTTGTGCTTCAGGAAGGACCTGGACATTCTGGTATACCATAGATGCACCCCTTGAGAAGACCACCTGGGAGCACTTTCCAGGAGCAACTTTGCATCATGAATTAATTTTTAAAAAGTGCAATCTGATGCTACAGCATGCAAAATAAACTGCATCCTAGAAGTAAAGTCTGGGCTCCACAGCAAAAAGGTGCAAGTTCTAATGTCACAATGCTAACTTGTCGGCCAGGGCCTGGGCTATATCACGTGGAGGCCCTGACGAGCATCACTTGCAGTGATCCAGGAAGTTGGAAAGAAAGACACAATCTGCTCCTCTGGCCAACAAAGCTGTAATAGGCTAGCCTTTCATTAAGTGAATTCCTAAATGTTGACCAAATTCTTTGAGACAGAGGCAGCTAACGGCTCAGCATGCATGTGATGCACTTGCTATTACATGGACTCTGATAAAAAGCTGCTTGAGGCTGCTTTTCCCAGAGTGTTCACATGCTGGGGGCGGGGGCCGGGCAGAAACTTGTCTTCAGTGGTTTCTTTCATGTCCCAAGAAGGATGGTCATGTGTTTTAGTTTAGCTGATACATTCCAATAAAATGATTTTCAAAGAGACAGGACAAATAATAGGCGTTTTACATATGGTGGCTGTGGATGTCACATGGAGCTAATTTTCTCATACACAATATATTTGTTTTTCCACAAGCTGGTTATAATTCATTTAAGGTCCCTTTTTATTCAATTTTACCTAATAAACTAATGAAATGGCCCAGTGAAACATTTATGGTCAATATAAGTTGGGTGAATGACTTAGACTACATTTCCTTTAGGATATTAAAGTTATAACACTATTCTCCCAACTTTTTTCCTCCCCCAAAGCGCATGGAAAAAAAAGTGCCCCAAGACTGAGTAGTATTATTTTATAGGTATACTGGGAGTGCCAAAAAAAGTATACACATTTTAAGACATGTTATCTATGTATTACTCTTAGTTTGCCGTAATCAAAAGTGTCTGGATGCTTATGGTAACCACTTTGAGCACCTCTTACAATTGCAGAAGTCAAACGTGACTTGTATTCATCTAAAATTTTAGTGCAGTCTTTTCCTTTCTTAAAATATGTATACATTTTAAAAAATATACAAATATATATGTTTAAAATCTTTCTCAGTGTCAGAATTTTAATGAAAAGAAATCAGCTGTAGTTTCATTATCTCATGTACAATCATAATTTTTAGCAAATGATTTTCTATAACTCTCGTGCTTCCAGTGGCAGTTGCCAGCTGACATTTGTCTACTTGAAAATACTTAAATAGTGTTCATTAGAAAGAGGATGTTACCTACTGAAGAAACTGAATTGGCAACTTAATGACATACACTGTACCAGCAGGAGATAAAGAGGAACAGTCCACTATGTAGAAACTGTCTTCATGCAAAGGAGCAAAATAACTTAATTCTTCTCTTTTCCAGTTGCTTAATCAAACAAAAAATCAGGGTGGCTTTTTGGACCATTTTTTGCCCCATTCCTGATATTCTACCTCAAGTGTTGTCTAGTTTTTTCCCTCCACTGTTCTTATAAGAGGTGACTTGACATTCCTCTGTGCGAATGATGTGACCAAATGTCAAATGAAGAAACCAGGCATTTTTCCTATCACAGGGAAATACATTTGAGGTACATAATGTACTAGCTCTGGTTATTAGCCAGGGCTAGTCCAGCTCAAAGATGTACTAATAAGCAGACAGGGCTCCTCGGCATCTCAGGAAATGCAGCCCAATTAGCAGGGGTCAAAATGCACAGTATCGGCATTGCTCAAGGCTACAGAGAGCTCCAGAACTATGAGAGTGTCACAGTCTGTAGCCCAATTGTCTCTCCACTGCAGGAAGGTCTGGGCTTACATCCTCTGTTAAGCAAATGAGCAACATGGCCTATTGAAACTCTAACTTGTCTGTGACTTATCATAATTCCTAAGATTTACAACTTCTCATGTTTAGGGTAGAGCATCTCTGAGAGAAAGGCATTCAGTGACTACTTATCCAGTAAAGCATGTCATTAAAACAGGTGAGTGTGGACTATGACGAATATTTTGACACATTTGAAGTCATTTTCCCCAGTTTTTTTTTCAACCCAATTAAAATGAATGCTCATTAGACTGGCTAAAAGGATCAGAAGGGAATGAGAATAATGTTTACATTTTTAATTTAGTGTAGTGTTTGCCTACTTTTGATGACCTCTGTTTATATAGAAATAATCTTAGGCTACATGCTACCCATATAAGATAATTTGCTAAGTATTCATATAATGTGTTTTATTATCTACCAATTTAGAGAGAAATGTTTAAATATGATTCAGTAAACCATATGAAACCTACTAACTTAGGGAGAATCCTGAGTTTAAAAGAGAATAATTACTTATTTTTTTCATCTCTGCTTGCTGCTGATCTCTCTCTCACACACACACACACTCTCTCTCTCCCCCACCCCCACCCCGTCTCCCTTTCTCTTCCAGTTTTTAAAATCGTCAATACTTAGCTAAGCACAGTGAAATCTGAAGAGGAAAGTACTCTGCCCAAAAGACAGGTATAGGAGTAGCTCTGCTCAACTGACTAGTTCTGTGACCTTGAATAGTTACATTGGATGTCATTTTTTTACTTGCAAGTTGGAGTTTGGTTAAATGATGTTTAATGTCCCTTTTTGCTCTGAATTTCTGTGATACTTCTATTATATTACCAGAAATCTCGAAACCATAGCAAGCCATATTTTCTTTAGCCTCACATATATTCTACAGAGGTCAATGGAGAGGAATGAAACAGGCTCTCATCTCGAAGGGAATTCATGAGACTGGCAGACAAAGAGGGATTCACCTCCCAGCAGACTGGATAGGCACCCAATACAAATTGCTTGAGGTCACTAAGTACACCCCTGTTAACACAGACTGGCAGTCTTATGATACTAGCCAAAAATTATGTTAAGTGATATAATCCCTTATATTGACATTAGCTATTGAAACTACTGCTTTTTTTAGCTTAGATTAATGGCAGTGATGAATATGAAGTCTTATTAGTTAATTTAAATTTATTTAGAAATATTTTCTATATTTCCACATCTTTCTCAACTATCATTATTTAGCAATAACTAGGAGAGCCTTTCGATTCATTCACAGCTGTACGTGAAGAGTTAAACTATCTTAATAATAAATTGAAAATATCAGTCCTGTTCATCATGAGCCAAAATCATAGCATATATAGAGCAGTCAAATTGATCTTTCTGGCTCAATTTGGACATATCTTCTTCTGTGTAATTCCAATAACACAAGTTAAAAAAATCTTGTCTCTACTAGACATAATGAAGAGGACTAGTTCTACTAAAATGAAGGAATTATCACACATCATGGACTGCAACCTCAGTAAATGTCTTTAAAATTCCCACACACCAAAATAGAATGAAAGGTTATCTTTAGGAACTTTTGAAGATGTAAACTCTAGTATGGGATTTCTCATTTACTGCCATATAACCTTAATTAAATCAGTTAAATACTTTATTAATAGAATGAAAACAAAATGGGGAAATATACCTGACAGTATTTTGAAAGGTAATAATCTACTATATGAATAAAAGGCATTATATATTGGTATGTAAATAAACATTCATTATGATGACAGAAGTATACTGGAATAGGCACTTGTCCCATATATATCTATAGTCCTCTCTCTAAAAAACAGTACACACACACACACACACACACACACACATACACACACACAGGAATAGACACTTCTTGTTTAGATGAATGTTTTCTTTTTTTTAATTATTATTATTTTTTGATGAATGTTTTCAAGAGTACTTTTTCATTCTATTTTCAGTTCATTTGCATCACTAAAGAGAGCAAAGTAGCAGTTTTTACATTGTGTTAACTTTACAAGAGTGTATTATAACATCTTGTTTAAACTGTTGCGGGAAGCCGGGCTCGGTGGCTCAGCCTGTAATCCCGTGCCTTGGTAGGCTGAGGTGAGTGGATTGCCTGAGCCCGCAGGTTCGAGACCCGCTTGGGCAACTTGGCGAGACCTCATCTCTACAATAAACCAAAAAAAAAAAACTAGCCGGGTGTGGTAGCGCGTGCCTGTAGTTTCAGCTACTTGGAAGGCTGAGGCGGAAGGATCGCCAGAGGCCAGCAGGTCGAGGTTGCGGTGGCCGGAGCGGCCACTGCACTCCGGTCTGGGTGACAGAGTGAGACTCCAACTCAAAATAAATAAATAAATAAATAAACTGTTGCTGGAATCACAGTAGTTTAGGTCTGGAAACATCTCATTTAAATTTTGCCAAACCCTTCATCAGTAAAGGGGAAGTAACATTGAGTTACGTTGATTTCTTAAGGGTGGATACACCCTTAAGTTTATAGACAAAGCCTTCCTGGAAAAGGATGGTTAATGCATTTACTCTTGTCCGAGTGGAATTAATTTGATAAAGGGTCTTTGTTAATTTTGACACCAACAAATCTACTGCCTTGTGACAATGCCTGGTGCAATCAGTTCTTTTCAATTTAGTCCTTGAGACATGTTTCTTGTGTTATGCTGTCTTGTACATAATACTGCAATTGCTTAGTATTTTTTAAAAGTTTTTTATTCCTTAATCTCTGGGGAGACTTCTTTCTTAGAGAAAACAATTCTGGGATGCAACAAGTTTGTTTTCTGGCAAAATGGGGGGAAAATCTAGGTTTGGTAGTATTGTGAAATTGTGAAAGATTTTGTGGTTATACTTTGATGTTTAATGTAAGACTTTGTGAGGAAGTGAAATAGTTTTCATGGATGAAAAATATCATTTCCTGTATGAGTAAAAAGATGTTCTATTGTGGGAACTTATTTTGGGGGGGAAAGAGACACATTTTTGCTGTTTATAAAAAGACATATACACTGGTGGAGATGAAACAGTGTTACAGCTGTGAAGAAATATATGGTACTTGTGTTTCTTGATGAGGAGGGTGGAGACAGAATTGTTAAAATTTCCTCATATTATGTGGAGAAGTCTGAGAAATTTCTCTTTCTTCTATCCCTAACTAGTGAAGTGCATGAACCAATGAGGCAAACTACTTCTATGGAACAAATTATTTACTTCTTTGAAGCTACATGAATACTTTCAGGTTAAATAGTGTGTGAAGTTCTTGTAAGTTTCTTTAGAATTTTCTGAATGGTGCTGTATACACAATCTATATTCAATAAATACTTTATTCAATTAATGGAAATACATTAAATAGCCTTCATTGGCTTCAATAAAATTAAATCTGGCTTGAGCCCCGAATTTACTTATAGGGAGGAGCTAAATACTGAGTATATCTAACTTTACATGAAAACAAGGATTGGGTCTCTGCATCAACTATTGCATTTAATACTGTGCAAACATGATCCTAGGGGTGGAACTGTTGTTCTTCATTACTTCAGAAACCACTGGGGTGTCTAATGGTTATAGCATAACGCAATACTGTAGGCAACTCTAAAACACCTCAAAATTTGGAAATTAAGAAGGTATCCCAAGAACAAATGGGTCCAGTTCTTCCATTCATGAGTGTGTAACCTGTTCTCATTCACCTAGCAGATTCAGCCAGACTTTGAGAAGTAAAGTCAATTCATATTACATGTATTTTTTCTTTAGCATATGCTTCTGTAAGATATTGCTTAACTTTTCTTAGCCTCCAAATCATCTGTGACATTCTTTGAGGATTAAGTAAAATACTGTATCAAAATAATGCCTTAAATATTAAGATACTTTAGAGTGTAGTTGTTAGGAGCACAGAATTTCTCTGAACACTTGTAAGAATGAGCAACAATGTTCTCATAAGCTCCTGAACTTATAAGAGTCCATTAAGGTTGAGAAAATACCATTTTGAGAGGATATTAAACTGCAACTGACTGAAATATTCTTAATATATTTTGAACATGAAAGACTAAAATGGTCCTTAATCTATTTTGATTTAAAAAATAAATAATATAATATGAAAATGTATTATTTCATCCCATTTAATTCCAATTAATAACTTTAAATATATTGGGATTCTTTACTCTTTAAATTTTTATTAAACTTTTTTGAGGCATTCTAGATAGGATTTTAGACAATCATGAGAAACTAGTAATATGGATCAAGTCAATCAGGCCCCAAATTCTCAAATTATAACTTTTTTCCACTTTGCTACAAGCAATCAGTTTCCAGAAATTTTTTTTCTGTTTTTCTTTACAGAAATTTTCTATAAATAGATACATTTTTGTCTGATAAAAAGGTATCCTTTCTGCTAAATCTTTAGGACCTTACCTTAACTGAGTTGAACATACGTATAATATATAAATATATAGATCTGTCTCTTAGAAATTAGCTACAATCCTCTCAAAGCATTCTGTTGCTCACATGTAGCCTCTTTCTAAAGAATAACATGCAAATCTTATTTTTTTCTCTTTCTGTGAGCAGGCCCATGGTGCACATTTGAATACAGCAACTATTTTAGTGAAATAAGTATCATTTACAAGGGAAAAGCAAAGTTAAAGGTGTTCAGGTTAGAAGCTATGTCTACATTTTGTTAATACTCATTTTTATACTTTTTCTATATGTTCGAATCCTTTAATTGAACAGAAAGATGCCGTATTAGATTTCATCTCAGCCTGAATGGCTGCTTTTTTAAAATCATTACTTTCCATGTTTGCATTAAATTCAAGGGAGTCTTAAAAAATTTATTTACAAATATATATGTGAGAAAATTCCAAGCATTAGCCATATTCCTGTTTGTTCATTGTTTTATATGTTGAAAGATTTACAAAGTGTGTGTATGTCTGAAGAGCACTGAGGTTTTCTATCCTCTTTATTTTCAATCCACGAGTGCAGTGCAGAGCAAGGAGAGGCCATCACTGGAAAATTAAACATCTTAAAACATTGCGTACTCATGTCTGAATTTAGCCTGTCTTTCACAGAAAGGCTCCTAATTTCTGAGTTTACTACAGAACCTCACAGTGAACAGAAGGCCCCCTATAGAAAGCAGGTTATCTTGCCAAGATGATACAAGGCCATAAAGAAATGTGCCAATCTACTTGTGCCAAGATACCTGAGGTGAGCTCGCCTCTACTGAATCCAGCATAGAACCCTGATAGGTTTCAGACTGCACTGACTCTATTGGCTTAGTTATCTTCTAAGTTACTATTTCATAATATTGTGAAACACGCAGTTAGGAACAAGTGAGTTACAATCACAATCAATTTGTCGAGCAAGATTTTGGTCCCTAAAGTGGTATCAAGCATCAGATATATTCCTGATTCCGAGGCAGGATCAGTCCCAGATAAAGGGGAATGTGAATCTGTTTACTTTTGTGAAAACCCACTTACCATCTCTCCTAGCCCTTTCCCTTTAGAACTTTTCCTCCTTTACATACTTAATAAAATGGATCCTCCAGAACACTCCAATTGTTCAGATATTCTGGAAAGTATACCACATTCTGTGTTTATTATTCCCAACTGCCAATAAATGCAGTCCCTAGAGGCAGGACTGGGGATAAGGGTTGGTACTTATGGGAAGTTTGTTGACTCCTTATGTAGTAAAGCAATGGCAAGTTAACCAGTACAATGACAGTCAAAGATAGCCCCCAGCCTCATTTCGTCATACAATCCCCACTCCCCATCCCAGGATGTTCAGCTCAATCACTGATCTCAGTTAGCTTGTTCTGATATGACATGCTATTTCTGAAATATAATCAAATATCAGCATTGCATCACACCATTTCCATCTCTGCTGAGGTTCTTGAATTTTCTGGGAGTTATTTTGAATTCCTTCAAGTGCAATATGTGCATAGACACAGCAGATTTAGAAAAAATAATTGACTAACACTTGAATGGTTTTGACATAAACTTCAAGAAAAATAAGCTTCTTGCAGAGTAAGAATTCCATTTCTTTATAAGTGTTCGTAAGTCCTAAATATTTTTGAAAAATCACTTTGTGGGACAAGAGACTATTTTTTATTTTACCCTTAATTTCTTATTAATTTATTATATATATTTATTAATTATTATATATATATAAAGTCCTGCTTGTTCCTTCTATTTTTATTCTTTTCTTCAGAGAGAACTACCATGATCAATTTGGTATATATACTTTCAAGTCTTTTAGCATACATATTCCCAATAAGATCAAATAATTACCTTTCAGTTTCTAAATTTTATTCTGGGACTTATCCAGGACATTCAGCTCAAAATCTTACCTAAGAACTCATTATTTTCAAACACAAAACTAGTACTCTTGAAGTAAAACAAGGATATCTTGGATTTTTTTCATATCAGATACCTAAAGAAAGTAACAATATGAAGGAAAAGAAGGGTCAAAGCTAGTTATTAAGTTGGAGCAATTTACATTTTTAATAACTTTGAGAGGTTAGACAGTGTCATATTTTAACTGAGTATCTATCAACTCCTTAGCGTCTGTTTCCTTCTCTATTTGCATAAGCAATTGACAGCTCATTAAGAGCTCATTAGGAAAAGTGAAGACCCTGTGATCAGGGGAAACAGAAAAAAAAAAACAGATCTATGGAAGTCTTTATTTTTGAATTTCCTCAATATCTCACAATATAAATATATTTACTCTATGATGATGAAGGCATGAAAGCTATATATATTTGTGGAATATAAACAGACAATAATATAGCCATTTATTAGATGAGATTATTTGTCTTAATAAGAAAAGATAGTGTGGATAATAGAATTCATAACTTCATAATTTTATCATAAAGGAAAAGCTAAAAAATTTCACATTTTCAAACTGAGTTTTCCTTTACTTTGTATATATTTGTGTGTGTATGTATATATGTATGTATACATATATACTCAAATTTTAGATGGCTATAACTTGGAAACACCAAACAATTTTATTGTTTAGAAATAATCTATAAGTGAGAAAATTGACTATGCTTCTTCCTAGTAAAATATGTTCAGAATATGAATTAGAACTTTTTTACTTGCTAATACTTTCTTGGGCCAGACAAAATAGACAAAATCAGATCTCCTCTGAATAAATGTTTGCCTGATACTTCTAAATTTCTAGGTACCAAAAAACAATTGCAAAATGAAAGGCAAATACACACTGGTGTGCTGGCTATTCTGTTGCCTTTTGTGTTGCATTTTGTAAAACGCATGAATGCAAAGCACTTTTAAACACTCAGGAATCAATACAAAGGAAGCAGTGGGAACACATTTATTCCTGTTTTATTCAATTTCAGGGCTGCAGTTTTGCTTGACCAGATGTTGCAGAGTTTCAAAGTCAAATCTGTTCATCTCCTGGCTGCAAGATAAAGGATGCTGTATCTGCACACATTAAGAACTTCTATCAACTAGTGTTTTGTTGTGTTTTTTTTTGTATATTTGTATTTTATGAGCTAGTTCTATTCGAGAGTAGTAAGCATTTCTGTGTGAACCATCCTCTTCCCTATCTATGTTGGTTTATTGCCTTTTAGAAGAAAAAAAAAACGAGAGTTGCAATCTGTATTTAGGCTATTTGTATGTTCTTTATTGGGATACGTTTGAATGCCCAATTTGATCTCAATGGCACGTCCTTTGTAACATAAAATAAAACATGGTGCTCAAGAAAAGTAACGACATACACACCCAGGCCCTTTCATAGCAGTTGGTAAAGCTTAAGCCTTGCCTCTCTGTGTGGCAGTTTCCCTTCCCTTTCTTTTCTTTCACTGTGACAAGCAGCCATTGTCCCCTTGGTGAGATCTGCAATATTACTTTGACCCCAGCCCATCAATCTGCCTCAATTGGATAATGATCTGTAATCACTTTCTTTCAGGGGAGTCTATAAATTTGCCAAGGCCCCATTCTTTTCTGAAGGACTCCTTATGTTCAGTCCCATTTGTGCAAATGCGCTCTCTTTTACAGGGCTAAACAGCCATGCACAGGGTCCATTCTGCAAGGAGGCACTGGGCGGTTCTCTGTTGATTTTCCACGCTCTAGACTCTTAAAGGAGACTAAGTCTGACATGCAGGGACACAGTGGGGGGTGGCCCGAGCCAGGCCACATCACAGGCAGCCGCTTTTCTCATTAAGACTGACCCATCGTTAGGTCACTTTTTGCCATCCGTGTAATCAATGAGCTTAATGTTTAGTGCAAAAAACAAAAAAAAAAAGTTATAAGGAAAGGAGACAGGGGGTGGAAGGGAAAGGGAAATAGTAGAAAGTACAGAAAAATTCACCACTTCTAAGTTTTAAGGTTATTCTTTGGCAGCCAAGGGTAAAAAGAACTTGAATATCATACATGTGATTTTTCAAACAACCCTTCTCCTTCTCAGTCCTGTTTGTTTCCTGTAGAACATAAAAATTCTTAGACCCAACATTTCTCCAGTGGCCTCCAGACTTCTTGTGAAGTAGGATGAAAAGCACTGTAACTGAGGCCAAAGCTGTATTTGCTGGGAACCCTGTGATGAAGACAGTGGTGGTCAAAGTCCTTTAGCAATCGAGTGACTTTGGAAGGGTAAAAGGATCTGGTTTAATATTATATAGGTCCAAAAGAGATTCATGACCACAGTCAAATGTAACAAACAAAAAGAAAAACAATTTTTTAAAGGCGCCTAGGACATAATATAAATTGCTTCCATATGAAGGGGGTTACAGAAGGCTCATCACATTAACAACTAGAGAGAGTGTCTCTGTGCACAGTAGGAGGTGTAAAAATTAGCACATTTTAATCAAAATAAGTGTTCATGAGCAGAGATACCAGATTAGCAAATATTCTGTCCTTTGGACAGTATACATTGGTAATGACATTGATTTTCAAGAAGGCAAGCATCATTGCAAATCTCTGCCTGATTAGTTTTTAGTTTTTAGTAAACCATGATGCCTTTGTTATTAGATTTAGGGAAGACAGTGCAGGCAGACAATAAAGGGCATCACAAGACTGTCAAGGGACTATCAGAGCAAAAGCAAGCAATTTAACAAATTTTATCTTCAAGTTTTCATGTAGAAAAAAATGCCTAACTGTATTCTTACATTCTTATACTCTTTTTGACTTTATAAACAATTAAAATACATACACACACACACACACACACACACATATACACACACAGAAAGTATACTACATAAGATATAAATGTAGATGGGTAGATTTTTAGGGAATAATTATAAAACAAACATTCGTGTAACTACCACACTGGTTAAGAAATTGATATTTGTGATTGAAATACTGAATTCGGGGGTTAAAATTAATTCTTTCAGACTGATAGGGGTCTGCTTGAATTATGGATTTTATTAGGCCTGATAAAATCCTTAGCGGTTACACAGTCAACATGACAATGTCATGAAGGAAGAACCTAATGCCCAAAGTGGTAAAGTGATTAATTTAGGGTGTCGTACTAGTAGGGGCTGAATCAAAACAGTAGCCCAGGCTGCCCAACTATTTTATCACTGTTTGTTTCATCTCACCCAGGGCCACTGGTGAGGAAAAAAAAATGTATAAAATGTTTCAGTAGCACAAAAGACTTGATTGTATATTTACAAAAAGTCTCTGTGCCTAATTTTTGCAGCCAATACTGAGGGAAAACTAAATCACTTAGTATCATAATTGGTCTCTGTATCAGTGGAGTCTTACATACTGGAGAAGTAATTACTTTAAATATGGAGAAAAATATTGTATTCTGCTTATAAAATGGTCATGCATAAAAACCGTCTAACAGTTCTCAATACTGAAACCAGAGACACACCTAGGAAAGTTTGCTGTTACTAAATACCCAATAACTTGTGTGTGTCCTATCAGTTGTAGGTCGTTATTCAAATTATAAAACATGCCATGAATGTTCAATTTCAAGTCAGCATTTTTCTACCGTGATTCTCTAAAAGGTAATTATAAAGTTATGAGAACTATAAAATAAGTTACTTATGATAATGGTATATATATTTTGCATCTTTCTTTTTTTTTTCTAAAAAGGTTATCTTCTTCTTAGGGCATGTTGCACACTGTCTGAAAAAGTGTAGGATTAGTATAAGTTAAAAAAAAGTTCCCCAAGAAATTACTGACAAAATAACTGTAAACATATAAAATGACCAGGAAGTTGATTTTCTATTAATTTTTGCAGTCCCCCTTGTATAAGCCTCCAGTAATTTTCCTTCCTTTTTGATAAAGATAGTCATTATTTTTATCAAAGCTTTTTAGATACAAATAACTGTCACAAAATGATCCTTATGATTTTACGAAGAAAGAAACTAAGGCTTAGGAGTTGTCCCTTGCCCAAGGTCATGTAGCTGGTAAACAGCTGGTTGGAATTCAAAACTAGGTCAATCTGTTTCAAAGGCACATATATTTTCTACTTCCTCTTACACAATTTAATTCAATATTCATCTGTTCCAGCCGGGCTCGGTGGCTCAGCCTGTAATCCCGCGCCTGGGGAGGCTGGGGTGAGTGGATTGCCTGAGCCCGCAGGTTC
>CAUYQG010204433.1:0-13734 GCA_963574415.1 Tarsius wallacei | reverse complement strand
GTCTCACTCTGTCGCCCAGACTGGAGTGCAGTGGCCGCTCCCGGCCACCGCAGCCTCGACCTCCTGGGCTCCGGTGATCCTTCCGCCTCAGCCTTCCCAGTAGCTGGAACTATAGGTGCGTGCTACCACGCCCGGCTAATTTTTTGATTTATTGTAGAGATGAGGTCTTGCTTGCCCAGGCAGGTCTCGAACCCGCGGGCTCAGGCAATCCACTCACCTCAGCCTCCCAAAGGCGCGGAATTACAGGCTGAGCCACCGAGCCCAGCTCGTTAGTGTATTTATAATTAAGCTCCTTCTCTCTGGGCTGTTTGATATGCCAGCCTTCTGCAAACGAGTTTCATTGAAGAGGCAGGATTCTGCCAATGACAAGTATGAAAACTTTGCAAACCATTCTGGCTAGTGGGAGATTCTCAAAAGGTGCTGTTCCCTGAACCAGCAGCAGCAATGGGGCCCAGGAACTTGCTAGCAATGCAAATGAAAGGTCCCACCCAGACCTACTGAGCCTGAAACTTGGGGATGAGTCCAGCAGTCTGAACAAGTCCTCCAGCTGATCTTGATGTCGACCTGAAGATGACTTCAGGACGCTGGTCATGACAGCGCAGCCACCAGCAACAGTAGCGCATCCTCTGTACCGAACATTTTAGGCTCTGAGGACTTGAGCTGAGCTCCTTACAAGTGTTTTCCTAACTCAGTCCATGTCAGTAGCTCCCCCAAGGGTGGGTGACTGTGAGTAAAGGGAGGATGTCTGGGACAGCAGAAAGTAACTGGCCTGAAGATGAACCTTTAGTTCTTTGGATGACTTGGGTAAACCCACCCCCCTTCTGGGCCTCAGTTTCCTCAACTATACAGTGACCATGTTGGACTTTGGGGGTTCCCTGATTTTAGCTGTCCCCCATTTTAGCTGTTCCCCGATTTTAGCTGTTCCCCAATATTAGCTGTCCCTCCATTTTAGCTGTTCCCCAATTTTTGCTGTTCCTCAATTTCAGCACACACCAGAGTTGCCTAGAGGGCTTGATACAACACAGACTGCTGGGCCCCGGCCCAGAACTGCTGATCCTGCAGGTGCGGGGTGGGGTGCATGGGCAGAGCTGGCGCTGCTGGCCCAGGACCTCATTCCGGGGAACCACTGGGCTCTCTCCCCAGCCAAGGGCCTGGTGGGGCCACTGCCCCTTTTGCCCATAGCCTCTGCCTCCCCTGCCCCCACAGGTGACCTCAACACAACAGAGTGTGACAAGCAGACGTGCGAGTGTGACAAGAGTCTGGTCCTGTGCCTCAAGCACCAGGAGTACAGGGAGGAGTACCGTGCGTACCTCAACACCTACTGCAGGGGCTGCACACCCAACTGCAGCATCTATGAGCCACCCCTGGAGGAGGAGGTTGCCTGCAGACACACCTCCCCTGCACCGCCTACCCCTCCCTAGCACCTCTGAGGTCTGAGAGAGCAGAGCGGGCGGAGGGTCTGGCTGGGGATCAGACAGAGGAGCAGGGTTGGGCAGGTGCCAGGCCTAGGCCCCGACTCCTTCAGCCCAGCTTGAGCGCGGCTGAATCCTGCTGCTGGTTCTGGACTGAGTAGGAAGCATGGAGCATGTGGGGTCTCTCCTGAGTGTGGGTGGAGAGACCTGAGGGTGAGGGGCCTCTGAGCTGCGCCTCTGTCACTGGCCCCCGTCACTGGTCCCAGCTTGACTCCCTGGGGCCTTGAAGCTGCCAGCCCAGGCTCAGAACACGAGTCTATCTAAGATCAAGATCTGGGACCTGGGCTCTGGAGCCCCTTGGCCAACACCATAGGATGGCCTGGGTGATCTTTGCTTTGAGAGTGTGTGGCTCTCTAGGGCCACATTGACAGAGCAGGGGCACATGGCTTCAGGCCTGCCCCCAGAGGGTGGCCTTAGTGTTTCAGCTCGGAAGCCTGGCCTCAGAGCAGGCTCCCAGGGACCGACGGAGCCCACATGCCCAGTGACACCCCTGGGGGCACAAGGACTGAGATGGAAACACACTTGAATACACCCCTCCACACTCACAGCTCTCCTTGCCTCCACTGACCACGCCCAGACAAGGCACACCCAGCCCTGCCTGGTCACACCACATGGCTCTGAGGAGCTCCCTGGCCCTGGCCCCCTGGGTCCCTGACAACACAGCCCTCCCGGCCCTTGGAGGATGGGCATACACCCCTCTCTCCCAGTGTAAGGAGAGGCAGGGCCATCTCCAGGTTTACAAGTCCATGGGGAGACTCACCTCAGTGAAGAGGGAAATGAAGAGGGGTGGGGTCAAGGCAGGGGGCTGTGTGGAAGCTTCCAGAAGGCAGTAGGGAGGGAGAAGGGTAATGAAGAGAGGGGGGAATTGGGTGAGGTGGGACAAGGCGACGGCCATCAGCAGATGGAAAGTCCTCTCGGCATATGTGCAGGGCCTCACTGGGCGGGTTCCTGGGATTGCGGGCCAAGGTGGAGGGATCAGGCCTCAGTGTGGTGGCCTCTCAACTCTGCCCAGCGCCTTGTTTCTCCAGGTACACCCTCCCCTGCTCCTCCCTTGCCTCAGCCCGGATCTTGGGGTCAGCAGCCTCCATATAGCCAGCCCTGCCTCGCAGCCGAGGACCACTGATGCCACCCTCTTGCCTGGACACCCAGAACAGCCACCAGGAAGCTCGGCCTGCCCCAGCAGTGCTCTCATGAGCTGTGGTCACTGTGGAGGGAGAGCCATGAAGAGAGGGCAGGAAGGGACATGTATGAAAGAGACGGAGAACAGGGCCAAAACCTGCCAGCGGCAGCTTCTAGAACACCAACTTTTGGACTGAGGAGTCCCTGAGTGTGAAGGAGGCTCCCATCTCCTGCTGGCTATGGTGCCACGGTCATGGTGGGCACCTGTGTGCCAGTCACAAAGACTGTCCCCTTTGACCTCCCTGGAAGCCCAGCTAACAAACTGCCCTTCTCACCTCCATGCTGGCCTGATCTCTGAGCTAAAGCCCCAGCTCAGCCAGGAGTGGAGCTGGGACGGGCACCCGGTGTCTTTGGCAGGGACAGGGCCACAGTCCCTTCCCTGTAGGGGCACAAGTTTCCATCTGTACCCCTCCTCCTCTGCACATGTCCTTCCCTGCAAAAAGTCTGGGCCAGCACCTGGGAGTGGGACTCTGCTGCTCAGAGGTCTTAGCCACCCCCACCTCACCCTGACTCTCCCAGATGCTGCAGCCCCTAGAGGCCTTCTACAGCACTTGGTATCCCCTCCTCCAATGAATAAAGGCCTCCTGCCTCAACTCCCCCTGCTGGGTCCTCCTGGGCCAGGGGTCTGGGAGGGCACAGTGACTCCCTCCTGCACCTCCAGCTCTGGGGAAGGTGGGCTCCCTGGCACCCACTAGCTAGCATGGCCTGTCTCCTTCCTGCCGCCCAACCTTGGGGTGAGAAGGTGGTGCTGAGGCCACAGTCCTGGGCCCCATAGTCCAGCCCAGGGACAATTACAATTACAGGGCTAAGCGCTTGTCACATGTCTATCTCCACAACCCTCTCCCCACCCTTTTCTGATGAGCAATCGAGGCCCAGAGAGGGAAAGCAACTTGCCCATAGTCACACAGGTCATAAGTGATGGGGCTGGGCTCTGAGTCCCCAGCATCTGACTTAACCATCTCTCCTGGCACCTCCTTAATTACGACTTGGGCTGCCAGGGCAGTGGGACAAGAGACCAAGGTCCTGGATGCCAGGCCACCCAGTCCTGCTTACAGCTCTGCCACTAACATATCGTGAACCTCAGTTGTATCATCTGAGCAATGGGACTTCATCTCTGGCCTGAAGATTCATAGGCTTGTTGTAACAGCCACTGAGCAGGCAGGGAGAAAAAGGCTTTGTGAGCTGATTGGGGGTGGGAGAGGGAAAAGGAAGCAGGAGAGTATTACCCTCATGATCACTAGCTAAGAGACCAGATACTTCTTTCTTTTTCTTGTTCTTTTTTTTTTTTTGACTCTGTCACCCAGGTTGGAGTGCAGTGTGCAATGACACTGTGCTGGCTCACCGCAGCCTTGACTTCCTGGCTCCAGTGATCCTGCCATCTCGGCCTCCCAAGTAGACTACAGGCACATGCCACCATGCCAGACTAATTTTAAAACATTTTTTTTGTAGAGATGAGGTCTCGCTCTGTTGCCTAGGCTGGTCTCGAACTCCTGGGCTCAAGAAATCCTCTCACCTTGGCCTCCCAGGGTGCTGGGGTGACAGTCGTGAACCACTGTGCCCAGATACTTCGAAGTGAAAGTGGGCAGCAATGGTGGAGACACACGAGGATCCAGCAGGGCAGCTGGTCCTGGATCCTGGTCCTGGCCCCTTCTCCTTCTCGGTTTCCTTCCCATTTCGGGCGTCAGTTTCCTCCTGAACAGAGTGACCAGAGTGGCTGTTTCCATGGGCTTTCCTGAGACATCAGGTGATCCCTGTGGAGGAGGAGGCCGAGCCACCACAGCCCTGCTTTCCCACGTCCAGAGAGCGTTCACATGAGATGCTGTGAGAAGAAAAGTTTCCCCCGCTCCATTCTTGAAATTCTTGAAGTCTGATACCCTGGACAAGATCATCTTCAGCAGGCCCACACAGATGGTCTCCTCCATTCCAGCTGTGCATGCTGGGCTTCGAGCCTCTGCCCACAGCCTGGGTGGGAGAGGCAGTCATGAGAGCTCCCAACCTTGACACTTGCCAAGGGGTGTCCCTGGGAGTGCCGAGAGTGAAGCCCATGTGTCTGTCCTGATGTTGCCTCAAAGGAAGTGGGGGTGGGGCTAGGGTGGTAAGTCTGGGGTCACCCAGGAGGCGGAGAGGAGGAACTAGGGAGGCCCACTTTGTAAGAAGGAGGAGGCTTCTTGCTTCCATCATCGGGGGTCCTCTTCCTTTGGGACTCCTGATGCCTCCTTCCAAGTGAGTGAGGGCTTCTGTGCTAAGGCTTGAGGAGGGGGCTGCCATCTCTACCCGGACTTAGATCCCGCTCGCCATCATCTGAAGACTCAAGACCCCTCCCTTCCCCCTCCCCCATGCCTCAGGACCCTCTGGGGCGTAGCTGATGGCTCTTTTCTAGAACTTGGGTGACACCTAGTGGACATCATGGGCCACCACTGGTGCTTCACTCCACCCCTCCCGCTCCTCTGCTTCTGGGGCCAAAGTGGGGTTCTGTGGAGCCCCTGCCCCAGGCTGTCAATGCCCAGAAGAGCACGAGGAAAGTGTCAGTATCATCTCCACCACAGTATCATTGCTGCCAGCACTGCCTCTCACAAAGAGACACCCTTAAAGCAAAGAGCACAGACTGGGGTGGGTAGCACTCTAGGTTTGCCCCTCGCCAGCCATGTGGCCGTGGGCAAGTCACTTCATTCCTCTGAGACTCAAGTTTCCCCTTCCATAAAATGTGGTTAATAAAGAAGCAAATTGGGGCTCCGGTACAGTGGCTCACACCTGTAATCCCAGCACTTTGGGAGGCGGAGTCTAGAGGATCACCTGAGTCCAGGGGTTCAAGACCAGCCTGGGCAACCTGGTGAGACTTCATCTCTATAATAAATTTAAAAATTAGCCCAACGTGGTGGTGTAATTCCTGCAGTTCCAGCTACTTGGGAGGTTGAAGATAAATAACAATAATAATAATGAAGCAAATAGGGCTTCAAGACTACATGAGGTCAGGGATGAGAATGCCCCTAGCTCAGGGCCTGGCATGGGGAACAGAAACTGTCAGTCAGTGACAGTGCCCTGTGCTCGTGTGTTGGGCAGAAGGTCCTCAAAGTCGGGAAGGCACATAGTGACAGGAAGAAGAAGGCATTGTGGATGGAAATAGATCGCCTGTGACATTCTCCCCAAAATGAAAAAGCAAAGCTGTGGTTAGCAAGAAAAATCTGGCCCCCTACATGCGGCTGTGTCAGGGAGAGAGAGCACACAGAGGGAGGAGAAAGGGAAGGAGGCAGAAAGGAAGGCGGTGTGGACACGTATTGCCCCCAAACCACGGCCAGGCACTCTGTGCCCTGCCTGACCTTGGTCACAGCTGGGCCTGGCAGCTGCCAATTTCTTGTCAGCTGGGCCTTGACTATGAATGCAGAGAGGTAGGTGGTCCTTTCCTCCCCATGAGTTGGCTCAGCAACACTGACTGTCAGCTTCCTCAGTTGTGGCTTTCTAACAAGCAGCTGATGACACCAACTGTGAAAGAAGCAAAGTTCTGGAGACAAATATCAAGGCTCCCGGCATCGGGAGGCAGAGGTGTACAGTTAAAAAAGAAAAGAAAACGAAAAAAAAAAAAAAAGCCATAATGCCCTCACTAAAGCAACCCTTCTGAAACACCCACGATCCACTCCATCAGGGAATTCAGGATCTCAGGAGGTCAGAGTCCAAGTAAGAAGGGTAGAATTTATTGAGCACTTACTGTATGCTGAGCACTTTACTGAGAGTTTTGTGTGCCGTCTCATTTACCCTCTTAGAAACCCTAGGAGGTAGGGACAAAGTCAAGTAAATTGCTCAAGGTCATGCAATAAAAGCAGAATTTGAGCTCTGACTCCAGAGCCTTCCTCTCGGAAAGCATCAAGTTCAACCTTCTCATTTTTTTTCAGTGTAAACTTTAGGGGTACAAGTGCAGTGGTGACATCTGGGTTTTCAGTGTACCTGTCACCCGAATAGTGAATATTTTACCCAACAGGTAATTCCTCATCCCTCACCACCTCTCACCCTCCTGCCTTTTCAAGTCTCCGATGTCTATTTCACAGTGACCGTGTGCACCCATTATTTAGCTCCCCTTACAAGTGAGAACATTCAGTATTACACTTTGTTTCTGAGTTGGTTCAGTTGAGATAATGGTCTCCACCCATGGTGCTGCAAAAGACATGATTCCATTCTTTTTGATGGTTGAGTAGAAGTCCATTGTATATATGCACCACATTTTCTTGATCCAGTCATCCACTGCTGGACACTTAACCAACCCCCTCATTTTGAGAAAGACAATGGGAGGCAAGGGTCTGGGACTCAGAAGACATGGGTTCACATCCCAGATTTGTTGTGTCGTAGCTGGAGACCCACAGCAACTCACCAGGCCTGTCTGGCCCTCCATTCACATCTGTGAAATGGACAGGAGTGGAGGGAGGACAGAGGGGACGGGAAATGCCAGCGGGAAGGGGCAATGTTAAATAGGGTGGTCACTTAATAAGCCTCATCAAGATGGTGAGATTCCAGCCCCGGCTCGGAGGGTATGGCACAATAAACACATTGGTTCTGAGGGGGGGCCAGGGCTGGACTCAGTTGCTCCGTTTGCTGACTGCTGTGTGGGACACAGATGGAGGGGCGTGGGGAGAATGACAAAGAGCAGCTGCAGGAACCCAGACACCAGCTGATGGGGGCTCCGACCCCAGGACTGCGGCAGTGACAGTATAAGAAGCGGTCAGATTCTAGATTTCTTCCCCCCTCTCATGTAAGCATTTGACTGAAGTATTTTATAAATACAGACTCTGGATGTGTGTTGAAGGTGGTGCCAACAGATTGGGTGTGGGATGTGGGATATGAGAAGCATTTGACACCCAGGTTTGTGCCCTGGAGAAACCAAAGATGGAGAAGGGGCCTCAGCTGAGCCGGGGAAAGGAAGGTGGGTGGGGAGCTTGTGAATATGTGTGTTATCTTCCATCCCTCTACCTGGGAGGCTCAGAGCACCCTGTGGCTCCCCCAATTCCTTCTCATCTTCAGGTCTCAGACCCCAGCGTTCTTTGGGGAAACTCTTCCTCCCTCCTGGACAATGGGCATGACCCCTGAGCCCACCCCAATTCCAACCTGTTTGGCAATCCCCTGGTCTGAGAGCTCCATGAAGCCTGGGGCGCAGGGGTGGAGTGGGTTCTCAATACAGATTTGCTGGCAGAATGAGCAATTTGCCTTTGAGGGGAGATTTCCCAGGGAAAGTCCAGGGATCCCTGTAGAGTCTCCCCTCCACCTTAGAGACCAGAAGCTGGGATCCCACAAGTGGGAGAAGGAAAAGACAGCCTGAATCTCACAAGGCAACCCCGGGCCCCCACGCTGAGCCTGGCCCTGGCCTAGCCCTGGTCCCTCTTCCTCCACCGTCAGTCAGATACCTTCATAGTTGGGAACTGGTCTCTGCTGTGGTCGGGACACCAAGGAGGAAAGGTGTCTGCCGGCTTGGGCCCCAGCACCTGGGTTTCACGCCTGCCGCTTACCGCACAGACTGTCTGCACCCTCCCTGACACTCATAGCCACAACCTCCCCCTCTGCAGTTGCAGTTTCTATAAATGTGCTTGGGGAGGGAGAGTAGGCTAGTTGCACACATGACAGCGTGAGCTGAACCGGCCATAGCCCAGGATCCCGGGTTCCCAGGCCCTCTGCTGATCCTCCCTGCTGGTGTCCCTTTCTGTCTTTGCATCTCAATCCAGATTTTATGTGTCTGAACTCCTAAAAGCAGCTACAGCCCTCAGCATTCTCCCCAGGATTTATAGACCTGATTTTGTTTGTTCCCTTTAACTCTTAGAATTCTACTACTCAGCACTGTGCCCGGCACATAGCAGGTGCTCAATAAATGTGTGTTGGCTGAATGAGCGAATGACTGGATACATGGGCAGCTCTCCATGTATTCTCCATATTACCATGATGTTTCTGTAGCCTCCAAGTCCAGCATGGTGCTGAGAACCCAGCAGTCTCAATAAATAAGGACCAATGACACCAGTCAGTTGTTGCTGCATTACAAACCATACCAAAACTTAGTGACTTAAAACAGCAGTCTTTATTTAGCTCAAAGTTCTGCATGTTGGCGATTTAGCCTGGGCTCAGCTGGGTGGCTGTTCTGCTCTCAGCAAGGCAACCTCATGTGTCTGTGGATAGATAGCTCTGAGCTGATCTTCGTGGTGTTCTCTCATAGGTCTGAGGTCTCAGCTGAGACAACCAAGCTACCGACTCTGATCTGGGTGGACTCTCAGCCTCCTGCAGGCCAGCCTAGTCTTTTTCATGGGGCAGGCAGGTGTTGCAAGAGGGAGGGGAAGTGCCTCCAACTTCCCGAGAGGAGGTAGAACTGGTAGACTATTACTCACACAACATTCATTGGTCAAAGTAAGCCATAGGCCAGTTCAGAATCATGGGGTGGGGAAAATAGACTCTACTTCTCGATAGGAAAAGCTGAATATTACATCATAAAAGATGGGGGGCCTTTCTTGCAATCTACTACCAGTTGGGATTATAAACATCAGAATCCACTCAGATGAGGTCACATTAATATTTATTAGAATTTAGGGCTGACATAATCAGAGGCTGCTAAATTGGGGTAGAAATTTGGGGTGCCTCTCATGACCTCTCCCATGGCCTCCTTTTCCATTTCATGACATTCATATAGCAGCAGTGGGGTGCTAATGTTCTCATGAAACACGAAAACGGCATCAGTTCTCTCCTACTTGAGGGCAGAACTTAAGAACCACATGTCATGTGTGTCTCTTAGGTCCTCGGCACGGATGATATGGCCTCGCTTTCTAGACCTCTGCTTGGTTCCCAGCTAGAGTGGTTGTGGACTGGGCTCCCAAGTCTGTCCTGCATCCTGATTTGGGGTGGGGGTGAGGGGAGAGCTTGGGGTAGATCCTGGGGCCTCTCCCCTCCTGGAAACTTCTTGGGATGGGGAGTTGGGAGTATTTCTGTACCCTGTCCCTTTGTTTCATTACTTCAAAGTACCTACCCAACTGAGTGTATCGCTCATATCTATACACACGTATCTGTAGTCCACAGAACGCAAGCTCGTTCAGGGCAGGGGCTTTGTCTTTCTCATTTCTGCTCTCCAGTCCTGAGTGACAAGGAGTCCTAGATCAGAATGCTAACGGGTGAACAGCCCCAGGGGAGACATTCTGTTCTTCCTCCGGGGGGAAGAAAAGGAGCCTGTCGGGGTGATCTGAGAAGGCTTCCCAGAAGAGTGACACTGGAGCAGATGCTGACTGGCAAGGGGACCCTGTGGCCTCCCTAGCAACGGGGTTTATGTTGGCCACACCGGGGCCGGCTGGGGTACTGCTTGAGGTTTTTCTCGTAGGTGGGCAGGCTCTCTTTGAAGCAGCGCACAGATTGTCCGTCACACTCACAGGCCTTCAGCCCGCAGAGGCAGCCAATGCCAGGGCCAAGGGCACATCCACCTGCAGAGACACACAGGATCACTGGAGGTTGCTAGCTTACTCCCAGCATTTGGTTCTGAGCCTGGGGAGAGCAGGGAACTTGCTGCAAGGGGCCAAGAGTTGAGGACAGAAAGGCAAGACACTGGGAGTTTTTGCTCTCCAACCCTAAGTCCTTCCCTGATCACATCAGGGCATCTCACAAGGCTGGGGTGAGGAGAACCCAGAAGGAGCAAGGGGGAGCATGGCTGCATGGAGGGTCCCTGAATCAGTGCACCTGGGCAGCACACAGGCCAAGGTGGCAGGACCCATTTCCCCAGAGCCCATCACTTATTTGCAGCTGCCTGCGTGACATCTCACTTGATGTCTCAGGTATCTCCAAGTGCAGACGCCCAGGAGGGAACCCTTGATACACCAGCGCTGCCTCCGCCCGCCAAGCCTGGCCTTCACCCACATTTTCACTGAACAGCACCACCTCGGACTCCAGCCAGGACCTAGGAGTCGACCTCGCTTCCTCCCCTGCGTTCCCTTTGCACATGCAGTCTGCCAGCAAGGCCCACTGATCTTCTCTGTTTAAAATAGTCCATGCTCCGCCCTCGTCTCTCCCTCTCTTTGGCTCCCACCCAGATCCCTGTCAGCAGCAGCTCTTCCTCCTTCAGGGGAGGAAGAAAGCAGGGATCGTCTCAAATTGCAATCTGAGTTGCGTTCACTCTCCTGCTTAGAGCTCCGCTGTGGTTTCTCTTATTCGGGAAAAATCATGACAAATCCTTGTGGCCTGAGGACCCTCACCAGCCCACGTCCTCATCCGCCCTCTACCTTCCCACCCTCCCCTGCTCCGGGCACGCTGGCCTCTTTCATGCCACAAGTCTTGTTCTGTCTCATCCCAGGACCTTTGCACTCACTCTTCCCTTTGTCTGAATTCTTCTGTCCACTATCTACAAGTGGCAGTACCCATCCCACCTTTGGGGCTTGGCCAACTCTCATCTCCTCAGAGGTGCTCCCTGACCACCTGCCCCAGAGCTCTCTCTAGGCCACTCCTCCCACACACCCTGTGAATTTCATTCATTACGCTTTTCACAGCCTCTGCTTCACTTTTCTGTTTACTTGCTTGTGTCTGCAGCCCTCAATGGGGCATGAGTATGAGCTCCGTGTGGCTGGGACCTTGTCTGTCTGGTTCATCACAGTGTCCCCTGCATCCAGAACAGATGCTGCACACAGCAGATGCTGAAGAAATAGCCACTGAGTGAATGAATGAAGCCTCTGTGGGCCCTTGGGATTGTCTGTCCTTTGACTGAGTCACCACTAGATGGGGACCTTTTATTTACAGTCTAGTCAGAACCACTGTGTGTGTGTGTGTGTGTGTGTGTGTGTGTGTGTAGGGGCTATCAGGCACAGCTTCCTCTTTCTAGACAACTCCACCCCAGTCCACTCTCTTTTCAGGGTTGCCAGTGAGGACGGGAGACCGCCAGTCACCCTGGTCTTTGACCCTGGGCAAGTCAGTTTCAGTCTCCTCACCCATGAAATGGTGCTAAAACAAAGTCGTATCAAAACTGCATAACGACGTCTAGCTCCCAAGGCCGTGACGAGGCTTGCTGTCTACACATAGAATGGTCCGGATGTGCCTGGCACAGAGAAGCTGCCCTGCAGGTGTTTGCTGCTGTCATCAGGATGACGCACCCCAGCTCCACGTGGAGGAACACGGCGCACCCTGTCGAGCTGGCCTGGAGCTGACTACAGTCAGGCTGTTTGCTGATCTCCCTCCGTGAAGTCCACGTCCTATAGAAGCTGTCCTCCCACGCCTCCCTGGAGACTTCATTTCCCAATGCCGTCACCACCCGAGCTCCAGCTGCCCTCTCCACTCGCCCTCAGGAAATCTGCCAAGCTGTTCACGCCTCTGGCTCGGCGCCTGCCGCCGCCACTGCTCCTAGTGCCTGGGTCCCCTCTGCCCACCCTCTCCCCTCTCCTGCCTCTGAAAATCTTTCCAGAGTCATCGAGCCCAGCTCCCCAGGGAGCCCCTATCCTCTCAGGGGGTGAGGGCTACATAGGCTCAGGCTGGTTCCCAGCCAGTCTCCTCTCCTCCCTGAGGGAGGGCCTGGCCCAAGCGCTGCCACTGCCCCAGGGGCTGTCGGCCTGGAAACCCGACACTCTTCTCTTCCTCAGCAACCTTCTCACCCAGGCTTCCTTCTCTCCTTCTACTTCTTTCTTTGTCTTCGGGTCCTCTCCTCTTCCGTTTTTCTCTCATCTTGGTTCCCTAAACCTCCACCCTCCTTCTCTCCCTTTCGGTCCCCTTTCTCTTCTGGGCCCTTCTACTTTGGGACTTAGACATCCTGTTCTATTTCCAGCGGTCTGGAGCTGATATGGAACCGTGGTTTTTCACCGTGGACGGTCATTTTGGGGGCATTCCTCAGCCACGGTAGGACTGAGCCTGTCCTGACCTCGAAGAGGCAGTCCCAGGCCAAGAAGAGCCATCTCTGGAAGCCACTTGTAAAAACAAGCCTGAATCCAGATCCTGCAGCTTTCCATGTACTCACGGAGAAACAGACATGAAGAAAAAATCAGATGGCTCCAAAAGGTTCTTTCTCATTCTATGAACTCCATCTCCACAAATAAGACAAGGCAACGGGTCTGCATTCCTGCTTGTGGCTGACCCGGGGCTCTGGTAGGCCCCTATCAGTGCCCCTGGCTTCAGCCCTGGTCTCCTCCAAATTCTCTCCTTGGTGTTCTTGTCCAGTGTCAGGATTTTAAATGTTGTCAGGTTCTCGGCTCCAGCCCAGACATCTCCCTCAGGCTCTAGACCTCCATATGCATTCACTTGCCACCCTACTGTGTACCTGACGCATGTCTCAGACTCAGCAGGGCTCACACTGTGCTCTTGCCTTGTCTTCAGAGTCTGCTCTTCCCTTATTTTCACGAGTTCAGTCAACGGCGCCACCATCTATGGCTGCTCAGGCCAAGAGCCTGGGATTCAGCCTTCACACCCCGCATCTAACCCATCAGGGGGTCCTGTGGGCTTTGCCTCAAAACACACCCAGCATCTGAGACAGCTCCCCATCCCCACTGTTACCGTGTGCGTCCCAGCTACAGTGATGCCTTCCCAGTGCATCCCTGCTTTCCTCCCTGTTCCCCTCCTCCTCTGGACCGTAGTCAGAGTGATTGATCTTTCTAGGACAAAATAACAGCATTCCCTACTTAACATACTCCAAGGATCCCCTGCACTGAAGAGGAAGGCGAGTGCCTCACTCCATCCCGCCTCATGCCTGCTCCTTCCCAGGGCTCCTATGCTCCGAGCCGGCTGGCTCAGAGGTCTTGCCGCCTTCTTAGAGGGGACTTTCCTGACCACCTAGAGTAGGGACCCTTCCCCCACCCCGGCATTCCCTTGCCTGTCACCTTGAGATGCTTCACAGCACTTATCCCCGTTTGAATGAATCTTTATATATGAATATACTGTGGTCTGTCATACTCCCTGAAATGCAAGTTCCCCCAGGGCTGACCTCCAGCCCCAACACACAATAAAGGCTCCTCACTGGCAGCGCTCTCGGCCTACAGGCCGGTGAAAGGAGTCCACTGCTAGGAAACAGGAAGCCAGGCTCCAGGTCCAGACCCGCTGCCCCCGTTCTGGGGTCTTAGGCAAGTGGCTCCTCCTCTCTGAGTCTTTTTCCTCAGATTTCAAATGGAGA
>CAUYQG010204432.1:0-15607 GCA_963574415.1 Tarsius wallacei | reverse complement strand
AATAGTCTATCATGTCACTGCCCATTCCAGTCTGGGTGATGAGTGGGTCTCACTCCATCACCCAGGCTGGAATGGGCAGTGGCATGATAGATCATGGCTCACCACAGACTCAATCTTTTTGCTCAAGTGATCCTCCCACCTCAGCCTCCCAAGTAGCTGGGACTACAGGCACATGCCACCACTCCCGGATGATTTAAAAAAAAAAAATTTGTAGCTATAAGTTCTCACCATGTTGCCCAGGCTGGTCTTGAATGCTTGGACTCAAGCAATCCTCCCAGCTGGACCTCCCAAAGTACTGGAATTACTGGCGTGAGGCACCACACCCCACCTCCTTTAACAAACATTCTTGCTCTGTAGTCAATGATGAATCTGTCTTGCTCCCTGTTTCCCGATGCACATGCCTGTGGAAAGAGCAGCAGAGGGCTTACATGAATGATTTTAAGAGGGGCCAAGAACAGGTGCCCAAATACATCAGTGTGATATCCTCAGGTATAAACAGGGGAAGTTAGTGTGAACTAGTTGGCAATTTAACTTCTGAAGTATCACTTTTTGTGCGTGCAAGTGTTGACAGGAAGACCACATGGATGTTTAGTGCAGAAAAAGCTCTAGAGCCGGAAGATGGAGATGAGGAAGAAGGTCTTCTCTTTGTTATAGACACATGCAATGTTTGATGATAACCCATATGCCCCAGCACTGGGCTTAAACATAATTTTATTTGGTCGCCTCCAGTGCTGCAACACTAAGAACACAGGCTCTTAGCAGGTATGTGACTTTGAGTTATTTAATGCCTTGGAGGCTTTGCTGCTTCCTGCTCCCCAGTGGAAGCAAGTCCAAGGCCGGCTCACCTTGGGTGGGTAAGACCATTGTTGGCCGCAGCACCTGGCCCTGCTTGGGTCAGAGCCAGCTCTCAGCAGGTCTGTAGACCATGTCCCTTGACTTGAAACTCTGGGCTGGCTCAGAAGCCTGTCTGGATTTCAGTGAAATGCATGTTGGATGTGGGACATACCGCCCCAGGAAGATGATTTTCTTTAGCACCTCTGGTTTCTGAGTCTCAAGTGCACCCAGTTCTGGAACAAGGGCTGTAGAAACCAGAGGCCCCAGAGATGTGGAGTTCTGGCAGAACACAGAAGTCACAGCTCTTCCTTTACGTACGAGGGAGACCCTCCCAAAAACCGGAATTTATTTATTTAAAAATTGTGTACTTATACTTACATGTTTAAACTTCAATGATCTTCAAAGTACTCTCCATTTGATCCAATACATTGATCGAGACACTTTTTCCACTGCTCAAAACTGTTTTGAAGTCGTCAATTTTGACGCCTTTTAGTGCTTCTGCCATTTTTTTTTTCACCTGTTCCACACTGGCAAATGTTTCCCTTTGAGGACTTTTTTCATCCAAGGAAACACAAGTCGCTCCGGGTGAGATCAGGTGAATAGGGAGGGTAGGGCATGGGGGTCATGCTGTTTTTGGTTAAAAACTGCTGAATACTCAGCGTGATGTGGGTAGGTGCACTCATAAATCACCCATCATGAAATGGGCAAATGTGTTGAAAGAATCTAAAAAAAAAAAAAAATCACTGAAGCAGAACGCAGCCTCTCTCACAACAATGTTGGCGGGTACACTGACGCTGATGGGTTCCTAGAACACTTACCTAGTGTAGGAAGCATGTAAGGGGCCTGCCTTCCAAGAGACAGCTCCAGATTTTTTGGGTCCCCCCTCGTATTCACTAAGTCTCTCTCTAATCAAAGTTTTGGAAGTACCACATGCCAGGTGCTGGTAAGTCTAGCTATGTGAGGAGGGGCAGAGGTCACCCCTGTAAGCCTGGTGTCCTTATCTTCAAAATGGGGATGCTACAATTGGCCCTGATCTTATCTATCTTGCAGGGTCTTGTGAGGAAGAGAGAGGCTTCTGGGGCAAGAGAGAACCTCAGGCAGGATTAGTGCTCTACGGGGGTTCCTGCCTTGGAGCAATTTACTCTGTGGCCTCAGTGGCTCATCTATAAAATGGTGTAATAATCCTATAATGACAATGGGGCTGTTATGAGGAGTCCCTGAGTTAATGTTTGCATAGTGCCTGCCCCAACCCAGACCTTCAACTCAGTGGAATTCTCATCACTGTAGTCCAAGGGAGGGATTCTCCTCCGATTGACCTTGTTGAGGACTTTGGGTGGCTTTCTAACCTGAAGATGCATTATTTTTTTTTTTGAGTTGGAGTCTCACTCTGTCGCCCAGGCTGGAGTGCAGTGGTACGCTCACATGGCCACCGCAGCCTCAACCCGCTGGGCCCAGGCGATCCTTCTGCCTCAGCCTTCCAAGCAACTGGAACTACAAGCACGCGCCACCATGCCTGGCTAATTTTTTGATTTATTGTAGAGACGAGGTCTCGCCTGGGCTGGTCTCGAACCCCTGGGCTTAAGCAATCCTCTTGCCTTGGCTTCCCAAAGTGCTGGGATTATAGGCTTGAGCCACTGTGTCTGGCCTTGAGGATGCATTTTTATCTACGAGGTCTGACAATTAGGATATTGACGATAAGGACACCAGGCTTGCCCCTCCTCACAATTGGTTCGAGAACCATCCTAGAAAAAGTGCTCCATACCTTATTGCTGAATATCGCTATGGTGACCTTCGAAGTACTCCCCTTGGGAAACTATCCCACGCCAACTCCTCGTCCACCCATCAAAGCAGTTTTGGAACTCTTTCTGGAATGGCCATCGGAGCTGTCATTGTATTACCTGAATGTCCTGAATGTCATCAAAATGTCTTCCTTTCACTATTTCCTTTATCTTTGGGTGAAGAAAAAAATCACTGGGGGCCAGATCAGGTGAGTAGGGACTGTGTTCCAATTTGTACAGGGCTGCCCACGTAAGTGCTTGGTGGCAGGTTTGCAAACGGAATTGTCAGACCTCAACAAATAATGATGACAGCTCTGATGGCCATTCCAGAAAAAGAATTCCCAAATTGTTTTGACTGGTGGAGCTAGGTGCTGGAGTGGGTGCATAGCTTCCCAAGGGGAGTACGTCGAAGGTGACCAAAGTAATACTGAGCAATGAGGTATGGAGCACTTTCTCTAGGATGGTTCACGAACCTTAATTGTGGGACCTCATAAATCTGCTCTTCTGGCTGAGAGAACACGGCTTCCTCCAATGGTTAATTCAGTGCTCACTGTGGACAAGGGCTTTGGATGCTGCTGTCTGGGCAGGCACAGAGATGGATGAACCAACCTTGTGGAACACAGTGCAAAGAGGGAGGAAGACAGACACACAGACAAGCACATGCTTGGGAAGAAAGACGGCATGACTGAGATCCACAAAAGGCACAGAGCAGAGAGGAAGGGGCTTTAGTGGCCTGGTGTTGGGGGCGGGGAGGAGGACTGCATTGAGAAGGCGACTTTGGGATTGAACGCTGGGGGCTGGGGAGGTTTTTGATGGGCGAGAAGGCAGGGAAGTTATTGCAGCAGCAAACACCCTGCCCAGTGGTATGGGGCGTTAACAGGATCCCTCCCCAACCCTCCCCTTGAGGGATCTGGAGGCAGGTGTACTAGTAGGTGGCGCTGGAAGCAGTGTGGGGTCAGGTCACGCAGGACCTTGAATGCCACACTAAGGAGTTTAGGAGTGATTCTGGAGAAGGAAAACCACACTGATGGTCTTGCCAAGCAGAATTCTAAAAGTCATTGCACCTGCTGGGGTTCTCCGAGGCTTCAGCTGCAGACAGCAAGGCTGAGCTTGAAGGATTCCCACAGCGGGGCTCAGAGGGAGGGGGGAAGCAGGGAGCAGGGCTTGACTCATCTCTGGCCCTGGATCCTGCTGGTGATGACCTCGGGGCCAGGGAGCATTCCAGTCTCTTCCACACAGGGGGTTTCTCGACTTAGGAATGCCGATCTGAGCCCTATGCGTTTGGAGGAGGAAGCATTCTCTCTGAAAAACATTTCCTGGCATTTTTGGAGAATAGGAACCATTTCTGAAAGACAAGAGACTTCCTTATTAAACTGTCCATGGGCCCCCAAATGTTTTCTGTCTTATGCTGTCATCTTTCAGAGAACTGAAGACGCTTATTATTCTTATTTAAATAAAAAAAATTGAGATAACGTCTCGCTATGTTGCCTAGGCTGGTCTTGCACCCCAGGGCTTAAGCAAACCTCTTGCCTCGGCCTCTCAAAGTGCTGGGATTACAGGTGCGAACCACTGCACCCAGCTGAGGGGTTTATTCTCATTTGTAATCAGGGAGATATAGGAGATGGGCTTATTACCCCATCTTATGGGCAAGACACACTGAGGTTTGCAAAAGCTAGATGACAGGCCCTCAGTCATAAGGTGTTCGTAGCAGACCCAGGAGTTCTAGTTCTGCCATCTAGACTAATGATTTTTCACAGCCTGCCCACACTCATGATGTTCTTTAGCAAGGACTTCAAGCCCTGGGTGAAATCATGGCTTTTCCACTTCCTGTTTGTGTGACCTTGAGTGTGTATTAATAGGGTGGTCAGATCAAACAGAGGATGTCCAATTAAAAGTGAATTTCAGATAAACGATAAATAGTTTTTTTTAGTATAAGTTATGTCCCATGCAATATTTGCTAACTGTGGCAACTCCAGTTTTTCCTCTCTGTAAAACAGAGCTGTTGTGAAGAGTAAATGTGATAATGCATTAAAGAACTTGCCACAAAGTAGCATTCAATGAATGTTAAAAAAAATAAAAACAAAACCAAGTCCCTGTAGAAGGTCATATAAATGATCTCTGGCCTCTTCCCTTTCCTCACCTTCAAACTTTTCATACCCAGGAATTCATGAACTTTTTCAGTAAAGGGCCAGACAGCAAATATTTTAGGCTTTGTGGCCCATACGGTCTCTGCCACTGTAGCACGAAAGCAGTAAGAGACAATATGCAATAAAAGGATATGACCATGTTCCAATAAAACTTTATTTACAAAAGCAGGCTGCGGTCAGATCTGGCCTGGAGAGTTTGCTGACACTAGCCCTCCTGGTGGTAGCTGGGTGTCTGTCAAGTGATTTGATCTTAGGTCTCCAGCTTCTGCCTGTATTTGCTCATGTTTGCTAATTGCCAAGCACAGGTGTTTTGTTCTTGTTTGTCAGAAAACCACACAGTAGCTGTGGAGACCACAGGCCTGGGGCCTCGCTCCCCTGGGGAGCTTGCTGTCACCTTGCCTACCCACCCCAAAGCATGTGCACAAGACCCCACGTTACCCAAAAGCTGCCCTGTCCGTGGCCACAGACATGTGGGCGGCCCACCCCAGCAGATTTGCAGGTGAGGCTGTAATTACTCCACTTTCCACTGTGGCGTGATTACCATAGCAACCTCTCTGCCTGCCGCCTCCAGCTCAGGGCTGAGGAGGTATGCTCTGGAAAGTGAAGTCCTGAGACATCACCCATCTTTAAAGGAGTCATTGGGCCCAGGAGACCATGGAAGGATTTGAAAGAAATAAAATAAGGCCAATAATAATGATGATAAAAGCAATATCAGAATGATTTGTTGTGTTCATGTAGGATTTGCCCAATCACGATCTTCATTTACATCTGGAGCATTTCCTCTCCTTAGACTCTCTGGCACCCACCATGTGTCAGGAACCACTCTAGGAGTCAATGATGAAGAAGACAGACTTTGTCTCTGCTCTCAAGGATCTTAGGGTTTAGTACAGGGTTGTGGGGGAACCAAGGAAATACAGAAATAAAGTAATTACAAATTTCAGTGAGTGCAGTGAAAGGGAAACATAGGGTGCAGAGTGTTAAACACAAATTATAGGCCAGGCGTGGTGGCTCAAGATTGTAACCCCAGCATTTTGGGTGGCCGAGGCGAGAAGATTCGAGAACGGCTTGGGCGACTTGGCAAGACCTCATTTCTACAATAAATTAAAAAATTAGTCAGGCATTGTAGCGCATGCCTGTAGTTCCAGCTACTTGGAAGGCTGAGGTGGAAGGATCCTCTGAGCCCAGCAAGTTGAAACTGTGATGGCTGTGAGCGTGCCACTGCACTCCAGCCTGGATGACAGAGTGAGATTCCAACTAAAAAAAAAAAAATCACAGGGGCCATTGTCTTGGACTAATCTCCTGCGCTAGGTCCCAACAGACAAACAAATCAAAATGGAGTCATTCAGGCTAAGGTCCCATGTCACCAAACTGAAATAAGTTATCTGACCTCCCAAGAAATTAAGAGTGGAATAGGCTGGGCTCGGTAGCTCAGCCTGTAATCCCAGCACTTTGGGAGACTGAAGTGAGTGGATTTCCTGAGCCCACAGGTTCGAGACCAACCCGGGCAATTTGGTGAGACCTTGTTTTTACAATAAATAAAAAATTAGCTAGGCATGGTAACGTATACCTACAGTTCTGACTACTTGGAAGGCTGAGGTTGGTCGATGCTGTGGTGGCCGTGAGCATGCCATACCACTCCAGCCTGGGTGACAGAGTGAGACTCCAACTCAAAAAAAAAAAAAAAAAAAAAAGCGGAATAACAATTTCCTCTCAAAGGAGGTGCCATTCAAGCTAAAGGGTGAAGGGTTAGGATGTATCACCTGTGCAAAGAACAGGGGAAAAGGCCCCTCGGGCAGTAAGAATAGCATGTGCAAAGGCCCCGAGGCAAGAAGATATGTGTGTTTGAGGAAGAGAAAGGAGGCCGGTGTGACTGGAGTGTGATGAGTAAGAAGAGTGGCAGCAGATGAAGTCAGAGATGGAAGCAGGGGCCAAGTCCTGAAGCACCTTCCGGTCATGGTAAACGTGTCTGTCAGTGTCCAGTGCAGTGTCTGGGGAAGCGGAAGCTGTTCTAGGCACCTCAGAGAGCATTTAATATGGGAGCTGGTTGTAAAGGTGCCAGAAGGGTTAGAAGAATAGAAAGAAAACCAGTGGGGTTGGGGAGGTGTCGGAGGAGAGAAAGGAAAGGGGTTGTTACTCAGAGGTCAGTAAGAGGCTGGTGCCCCTGGGCCCATAAGCCCCCAGCCTCCCACCCTCATCAAGCAAATGAGTGCATTGAGGCAGAATTTTTAAATAAAATTAAGGGCCTTATTTTTTATTATTCAAAGCAAACAAACAAACAAAAAAACAGCTTTAGCAAAAAGGTAACTAGCCGGGCGAGGTGACTTAAGCCTGTAATCCCAGCACTTTGGGAGACCGAGGTGAGGGAATTGCCTGAGTCCACAGGTTCGAGTACGGCCTAGGCAACTTGGTGAGACTTCATCTCTACAGTAAATCCAAAAATTAACTGGGTGTGGTAGCTTGCACCTGTAGTTCCAGCTACTTGAAAGGCTGAGGCGGAAGGATCACTGGAGCCCAGTAAGTCGAGGCTGAGGGGGCTGTGAGCGTGCCACTACACTCCCGCCTGGGCAACAGAGTGAGACACCAACTCAAAAAAAAAGAAAAAAAAGAAGAGAGGTAACTAAGTGAATGAAATAATGAATAAATGCTAAAATAAATAAAGAATTCCTACAGCTAACTAGGAAAAAAACTAACAACTAGTAAATAATTAGGTATAAGGTAGCTGGGTGTGGTGGTTCATGCCTGTAATCCCAGCATGGGGAGGCTGAGACAGGAGGATTGCTTGAGCTCAGGAGTTTGAGACAATTAGGCATAAGCTATTAACAAATTGTTCCCCCCAAAGGAAACATAAAATAACTCCTAAACATATAAAAAGATGCTCACTTCGCTGATGATAAGAGAAATGGAAAATAAAACTACAGGGGTGTATTAGCCAGGGTTCTCCAGAGACAACCAACAAATTTGTAGTCAAGGGCCACATAGCAACATTTCAGTCAACTGTACCCTGCATACAGGATGGTGGTCCCGTAAGATTAATAACACCGTGTTTTTGTTATACCTTTTCTATGTTTAGATATGGTCGGACACAAACACTACCATGCTGCACTGCCTACATCGTTCATTACAGTAATGTGCTATGCAGGTTTGAGGCCTGGGAGCAACGGGCTATACGTGGTATATAGTGGCTAGGCTGTCTAGGTTGTGTAAGTTAACTCTCTGCTGTTCCCACAACCACAAAGTCATCTAACAACACATTCCTCAGAATGGATCCTGGTTGTTAACTGTCATGTGACCACATAGATAGTTAGATAGATGAGAAGGGATTTTGTTGTTGTTTTGTGTTGGAGTCTCATTCTGTTGCTCAGGCTGGAGAGCAGTGGCACGCTTCCGACCACTGCAGCCTCAACCTGCTGGGCTCAGGCGATCCTTCTGCCTCAGCCTTCCAAGTAGCTGGAACTACAGGCACATGACACCACACCCGGCTAATTTTTTGTTTTATTGTAGAGATAAGGTCTCGCCAAGTTGCTCAGGCTGGTCTCAAACCCATGGGCTCAGGCAATCGGCTCACCTCGGCCCCCAGAGTGCTGGGATTATAGGGATGAGCCATCGCTTCCGGCTGAAAAGGGATTTCTTAGATGAATGGGCTCACACAATTATGGAGGCTGAGAAGTCCCACGACAGGCTGTCTGCAAGGCGCAGACCCTGGATGCTGGTAGCATGACTGAGTTCAATTTCAAGGAAGCCAGTGGTGTTGGCCTGAAGCCAGGTTGAAGGCCTGAAAACCCAGGGCAATGCGAGAGAGAGACACTGAAATAAGTCCTGGAGTCTAAACACCAGAAAGCCTGGAGTCCTGATGTCGAAGGGCAAGAGAAGAAGAGTATCCCACCTCCAGGAGAGAGTGGGACAACTGCCTTACCTTTGCCTTTTTGTTTTATCTGGGTCCCCAGCCGATTGGCTGGTACCTGCCCCCACTGATGGAGGGTCTCCTCTACTCAGTCCACTGACCCATAGACCAATGTCCTCCAGAAACACCCTCAGAGACACACCCAGAAATAATGCTTACCACTCCCTTAATCCAGACAGTTGGCACCTACAATTAACTATCACAAGGAGATACCATTTTTCATCTGTCAGATTGTTAAAGATCAAAAACCTTCAGAGCACCATGATACGGAAGGAGGGGTCAAATTCTTACGCTCCGATATTTCCGGTGGGAGTGCAAGTTGGTTCAACATGCAAGAAGTCAATTTGGCAATACCTATCATGCTTGAGTGTGCGGCCCCTTTACCTTTATCCTGTAGGTGTACTTGAACCAGGTGAAATGATGTGTACACAAGGATGCTCACTGCAGCGTTGTTTACTAAGTGATTGGAGACAGCATAAATATCCATCAGTGGGGACCTAGTTAAATAAATGAGGGAATAAGAGGGGGCAGAAAAAACAATGAAGAAGCTCTGTAAGTATCAAAAAGGAAATTCCTCTGAAAATATTTTTAAGGGCCAGGCACCGTGACTCAAGCCTGTAATCCCAGCATTTTGAGAGGCTGAGGTGAGGGGACTGCCTGAGCCCATGGGTTCGAGAACAGCCTGGGCAACTTGGCGAGACCTCATCTCTACAATCAATCAAAAAAATTAGCCAGATGTGGTAGCGCGTGCCTGTAGTTCTGGCTACTTGGAAGGCTGAAGCAGAAGGATCGCCTGAACCTATACACACATACACACACACACACACACACACACACACACACACACACATATAAAGGGTTTTTAAAAAAAGGTGTTAAGATGATAGTTCTGGCCTGACCAGAAGTGGATTCCAAGATAGGACTGGATGCACAAAACACTTTTGGGAAGAGGGAGCCGGAGAAGGCCGTGGGAGGGAGGAGCCTTCAGTTCGGAATGCAGGTCTCACACCTGTGGGAAGAGCGAGGGAAGAAAGAGGATTCGAGGTTAAGGAGAGTTTTGGATGGCAGCGCAGTTGCAAGAAGGACTCGGGACTTACTTATTGAAGGAGTTTTCTATCTCTCCAAGAAGCAGCCTCAGTCTCCTGCTGTGTGCATCCAGTCGGAAGCATGCCTCCTATGAATGAGGTGACAGAGGGCAGCAGCTGGGCTGTCGGCCTCTTCCTGCAGCAGGAGACTGGGAGGCACAGTTCTGTGGCCTCCACATGCAGGACCCCGTGTAAACACTTATGCGGAGAAATGGATACTTATAGCCGGGCTTGGTGGCTCAGCCTGTAATCCCAGCGCTTTGGGAGGCCGAGGTGGGTGGATTGCCTGAGCCCGCGGGTTCGAGACCTGCCTGGGCAACTTGGCGAGACCTCATCTCTACAATAAATCAAAAAATCAGCTGGGCGTGGTAGCGCGCGCTTGTAGTTCTAGCTACTTGGAAGGCTGAGACGGAAGGATCGCCGGAGCCCAGCAGGTCGAGGCTGGGGTGGCCGGGAGCAGCCACTGCACTCCAGTCTGGGCGACGGAGTGAGACTCCAACTCAAAAAAATAAAAGAAAGAAAAATAGATGCATCACATTTGATAAGGTTAAATGCTTAATGAAACTTTTATTTATTTCATGTATGTGTATGCTGGGTGATGATATAAAATATATTCCTATATTCCTTACCAGAAAATCACAATAAAAAAACACTGGAAGTTGCTGCATTAAGAATGCTCTGTCATTCCATCCACCCACACAAAGGTTTATTCTAAAGCCGAATTCAAGGCCTGAGGCTCTCTTGAGCCTGTCCGGGTGACCTCTCTCTGTTTCTCTTCTCCATCATGTCCCAGAGGGCCCACCCACTCATCCCAACTGAAGCCCGCCGCCGTCTAGACTTGATGAAATATCACATCCTGGTTTTTGTTTAAGAGTTCTCATTTTGTCTCCTGTCCCTGAAGGCACTGACAACAACCTTTATTTGTTACCCCCATGATGCCTACTAAATGCTCAGTATTTGCTGCCGATTTTAGCTGAAGGTTCTTCCTCATGATTAACTTAAATCTCTCTTGACTTGGCAAAAAACTTGCTTTTTCATGTATAAAACATTCACACTTGCAAACAATTATTTAACTAGGTTTCTGACTTTGGTATAGGCTAAATAAATCCAACTCCCTTAACTTTTCTCCAAAAGGCCAATTTTCTAAGATTTTAAATCTCTTCACAATGAAGGAGCCAAGCCTTACAAATTCAATCAGGGTGAAGCCAGTGTCTTCAGTGACAAGAATCACCTGGGTGACTGTTTTGTTTTGTTTTGAGTCGGAGTCTCACTCTGTCACCCAGGCTGGAGTGCAGTGGTACTCTCAGGGCCTCTAAAGCCTCAGCCTTCCAAGTAGCTGGAGCTACAGGCACGGGCCACCACACCCAACCAATTTTTCTTGATTTATTGTAGAGGTGAAGTCTCACCAAGTTGCCCAGGCTGGTCTCGAATCCCTGGGCTCAGGCAATCCTCCCACCTCGGCTTCCTAAACTGTTGGGATTACAGGCTTGAGCCACCGTACCCAGCCTTGGTTGATTGTTACATCTGCAGGCTCTCAGGCCCCATCCTGCAGATTCTAGCCCCAGTGATCTGGGGTGGAACCCAGGAATCACTTAGGTCCAACAAGTCCCTTTGATTTTTACTGTCAGTTTAAGGACAACTGAAACCAAAAACTAACCAGAGAATTTATTTAAAAGGACTTACTTCCTCCACAAGGCAGTAAGGAAGGGGGTGAAGGAAAAAAGAATTATTCACTTTTTCCTTGCAGAACAGGGTAATTGTGTCTCCCACAAAAGCTTAGGAAATATTAGGCTTTCCCCAGGAATTGCATATGCAACATATTGGAATGTTAACAAAAGCACTGCTCATAATAGGCAATAATTACAAATAACTCAAATGTCCAATAACAGAAGATGGACAAACTATACAGTCAAGTGCCAGAATACCACACAGCAATGAAAATGAACAAACTACAACTATGTGCAACAATATGGTTGGATAGTAAGAACAATATTGGTAAAATAAGCAGGATTTTTTTTTTTAAACCCACAATAGTATGATTGTATGTACGAAAAGATGGAAACAGAAAAAAATGGAACCATATTGTTTAAGGGCGCATACATAGATTGAAAAGTTATAAATAAAAGCAGGGACAAGGTCATCACGAAAGTCAGGGTCATGGTCGGGGTGAAGGTGTGATGTCTGATCAGGGAGGGACACCTGGGAGCATCGGGGCCCACTCTGTTTCAGGACCTGGTTAGCAACCCCACAGATGCCCACTTTATAATACTTGTTAGACCATATATTCTTTTTTCATGTACTTTTCTCTATATGGGATTTATTTCTCTTTATTTTTTTTTTCCTCTCTCTTTCTTCCTCCCTCACTCCCCTACCCTCCCAATGCACAAAGAGTTTAGGGGAAAAAGTCTTGTGGTTCAGTTTCTGATCAAGTCAACACCAGGTCAAATGCCTTTGGACGGTTTGCATTCTCACTTGCAGTTTCCTCATCTCTAAGATACAGGCAGAGTGATGCCAAAATCTGGCTCTTAATCTTCTGGAGACCTTATAAACCCTCTTGAGAATCTGATAAACTTACATATGTTCCTCAGAGTAATGCACATAAACACAAAAACTTGCATACAATTTCAGAGGTTTTCTGGCTTCAACATCTACCCAGCCCATCCACAATCCCAAGTTAAGAACTCCTGGTATAGAAAAGAAGAGACAGGCTTCAAACTCAGGCTTGAGTTGGAATTCCAGCTCCACCCCCTCCATTTAGGTAGTCTCAATCAGGTCCTCAACACCCCTAAAGTCACTATGTGCTTGTCTGTGAAATGGAGGAAATCCTACCTACCTGTAAATCATCCTAAAAATTAAATGCAAGGTACATAAACAACCTAGTACATGCTAGGCACCCCTCCTCCTCAAATAGTGACTTTTCTTCTTCTGGAATTAGATTATCTGCACTGGTTTTTCTTGATGAATGCTCTATGAATCTTGTAATATTTACAATTTAGGACTGACAGTCTATTACCCTATTGGAGGCAGATAACGCCTTAATGCAAATTTTCTACTATGCTCCTTAAAAACTACACTTTAAAGGGCTCTAGAGAAACATTCACAGACATAAAATTAAGTATTTTATTGAATATGGCTCACTTTCCTAGGGGACTGTTTAGCAGACGCTATTTCAACAGAGCACATTGGGCCACATTTGCGAGTTCAGGAAGCCATATGTTATGCTCCAGAGACATGTGTAACGTGTCAGCTATGAAGGGCAGCGTGTGGGAAAGGCAGCCCTTACCCTCGATGTGGGCTCCAAACATTCCTGCTAATATATCACAAATGAGATTTTCAATGGCTGGCCGTTAAGTTTCCTATTCATCAAATCATTTCCAAATGACACTGACTTGCTTAAGGGTTTTCCCTTGAAGCTTGGCCTTTTCAAAGCCATGCCTGCCTCCATCTAGAACAGCAAACACCATGTCAACGGGGTGATGAACATTGGGGCTTTGGCAACCGGCAGTGTCTGCCCTTGGCCAGACATGGCATCATCTTCTTTTATTTTGATTTAATAATTGGGACCTGAAAAACCAGTGGAACCCAAATGGTCATGGACATCTGGCTCGTGTGGAGGTTCGAGTCTTTCAATATATCAGTCTAATGAAAATAATCCAACAGCACAGAGCAAGCCAGGAAGGGAAAGCATTTCTTTGACTTTGAGGAAAGACACTAAAACTCGAACCATCACAAATTAAAATAGCTCTTGTTGTATGGATCTGCTTGAACAGCCATCTGGAGGAGTTTATTTGGGAGATTATCTTGGAAAAGCTGCATTTCTCCCTCCAGTTTACGGAGAGCAGACTGTTTTGCCAATATAATCAGAAAGGCTAAGATAAAAGTCAAAGTAAACTATTTTCCCTGGGAAGGTTTCAGACTCATACTGTCCAGAAAAAAATTTGCACACACCTCATCATTTTTAGAGAGAGGACAAGAAACAGGCAAGCTTCAGGCCCACCTGATGTTTTCCCCTGTTGACTCCTGTTGACTATACCGGTCAGTACCTATTAGACTTCTATCTACCAGGTGCAGAGTAATAAATACAGAAGTTTATAGATGTTACAGATAAGTGAGACCTAACCCCCTTCATTCAACAAACATTTACCCACACTGCCTTTTCCATGACTGCCACAACCTTTACCAAATATTCTATATAGTTGTGGAGACAAAATATAGCAATACTAGAAATATGCCAAAAATACAAAACAGGATATTGAAAGTGGCAAAGTGAGAAAAATGGAGACTTGACACAATAGAAAGGTCAGACAATTTTCAGCTGGGCAAGAAGGGAGTTTCTTGGCTAGACTGTGAATGTCACTCCGCAATGAGTAATATTTAGGTTAGCAGAGAAAAGAGAACACATGGATTAGAAAATACTGGATGAAGCCGGGCTTGGTGGCTCAGCCTGTAATCCTGCACCTTGGGAGGCTGAGGTGAGTGGATTGCCTGCCTGAGCCCGCGGGTTCGAGACCCGCCTGGGCAAGCGAGACCTCATCTCTACAATAAAATCTAAAAATCAGCCGGGCATGGTAGCGTGTGCCTGTAGTTCCAGCTACTTGGAAGGCTGAGGCGGAAGGATCACCGGAGCCCAGGTCGAGACTGCAGTGACCGGAAGCGGCCACTGCACTCCAGTCTGGGCGACGGAGTGAGACTCCAACTCAAAAAAAAAAAAAGAAAAGAAAATACTGGATGTATTTAGTAGAGATTATAAATATCAAGTTGATCCAAGTGAAGCCTTACAAGACTGCTTGTTCTCCTTAGTGTTCATAGAAAACCCAGAAAATTACCACATCATAACATAAACATTTGACCATCCTCCTAGTTTTAACAAGCCCAGCAGTTTCATAAAGCACTTTCCATATATTGTTTAGTTATTCCTGACTAATACCTGCTAAGTTCATCTAAAATGCTCCTTCCCTTTCTATACATTTTTATTTCAGATTATTCACCCTGAAATCTGTCATCCTCCCTTTAGTGAACTGTGTGTCAATGCTCCCCGAGGTCCTGTCCGCATAAATGTGGAACTCTGTTGTCATGGATATAATGCATAATTATAAACACTTCCATTCAGAAACAGGCTCATCCCTCTGCCCTACCCACGTCAGCAAGCTACTCCCCTTCATTGCTCCCCCTGCCCCAACCTTACTGGCCATCAGGACCTGGTTAGTTCTTCTTGTTCAGCTCTCCCACGTTTTTCTTCTTCAGCACTTGACATGGTTGCAATTAAAACTCGTATTTCTAAAGTATCTGTAAAGGTCAGTCGACCTCCCACTGGCCTAGACTTTCAAGGTGTGGCTAAAGGCCAGCACCTGTCTTGTCCACCACTAAACCCCAGGCCTCCCACCCACCACCCACCAGATGATAGAGGCTCAATTCAAGCTGTGCACTGAACAGCTTCCTTTCTTCTTTCCACCTTGGGCACTGCTATTAATTAACCCCTTCTCCACTGACTCCTTTGTCTCAGTCTACAGATGTGCTTATATTCTCTGTAATCCTACCAGATCTTCTGTATTCCTTTCTCTATGTTGACCAATGTTAAAATATATTTTATTTTTTATTTTTATTTATTTATTTATTTTTTTGAGTTGGAGTCTCACTCTCGCCCAGACTGGAGTGCAGTGGCCGCTCCCGGCCACCGCAGCCTCGACCCGCTGGGCTCCGGCGATCCTTCCGCGTCAGCCTTCCAAGTAGCTGGAACTACAGGCGCATGCTACCACGCCCGGCTAATTTTTTATTTATTGTAGAGATGAGGTCTCGCCAAGTTGCCCAGGCGGGTCTCGAACCCGCGGGCTCAGGCAATCCACTCACCTCAGCCTCCCAAGG
>CAUYQG010204431.1:0-17688 GCA_963574415.1 Tarsius wallacei | reverse complement strand
TGAATTTCCTTCTCATGACTCTCATGTGATACCTGCACAGCAGGAAGGACTTATTAAATCCTTCCCAAGCCTCAACCTGCTGGGCTCTGGCGATCCTTCCGCCTCAGCCTCCAAGTAGCTGGAACTACAGGCGTGTGCTACCACACCTGGCTAATTTTTTGATTTATTGTAGAGATGAGATCTCACCAAGTTGCCCAAGGGCTCAGGCAATCCACTCACCTTAGCCTCCAAAGGCGTGGGATTACAGGCTGAGCCACCAAACCCGGCTCGCCAATTATCTTTTAATTCAAAGTTCCACACTTTGAAATTTGAAATTCACAGATATATTTCCCATCGCCCATTTTTTTTTTCACTGGAGATTTTAAATAATATTACCACGGTCCTGCCCTAGACAACAATGTGCTGAGAAACAAGCCTTCATTGTGTTGTGCCCCTGAGATGACAAAACCCCATGTAACCAAATATGGTGAGATTTCAGTGCCCAAATTGGTATTTTTATTCAGGATTCTCTTGGTGTTAACATTACTCTGAAGCATAGCGTGCACTTGCAAAGTATGACTGGACACAAGAAGAGTACCCTTTGGATTACAAAATGTTAAAACAAAATTTGAATTAGTTGCCAATAATTAAACATTCAGAAATTTCACATAAAATGTAAATATCCTGTATTTCCTTGTGGTTGGCAGAATTTTGCTCCCAATGACTTTTGCCCTTGATGGTTTTACCTTAGAAGACATTCCCTTTCCTGGTAAGAATGACTTGGCAGTTAGCATTAAGGTTACTATTTAGGTGACCATGAAATTGGGAGATAACCTTGATGTATCCATTGGGCCCTTATAATAACAAAATCTCTTAAAATCAGAACTTTCTCCTAGCTGAGGGAGGAAAATAAAGTCAGAAAGATTTGAGTCTTGGGAAGGATTTAATAAGTCCTTCCTGCTGTGCAGGTATCACATGAGAGTCATGAGAAGGAAATTCATTCTGCCCATGAGCTGGGAAGAACACTCTTTCCCAGAGCCTGAGTAAGAAACACTGTCGTCCTTCCAACACCTTGATCTCTGCTTCAAGAGACCCTAAGTGGATAATGTAGTCAAGTCTGCCAAAGCTTTGGTCCTGCAAAACTATGAGAAGACAAAAGATGCATTTTTACCAACGAAGTCCATGGCCATCTGTCATACAGAAATAGAAAACTGATACACTTCTGAAAGTATATGATAAAAACATGATACACTTCTGAAAAACTCGGTCACCACTGGGCCCAGGCTCTCACCTGGTAAGTATTGTGTTTAGCAGAGCCAGGTCTCAGTGCTGACTTAGGGTGAACCATGAGGTCTCCAGGTCTTTTACCCCAGCCAATCTCATCTTTTCTGCTACCCGCCTGCTCTTCTGACTTGGGCCCTGACCCAGAAGTGACAAGGAGTAACTCTCTGTTCAGTGTTTCTAAGCCAGCCATCCAAGGATTGATCTTGGGTCCCTTTTTTCTCAACCTGTAAAAGGGATCAACACATTTCTTAAGTTTGTGAATCTTGCTTCTTTTTTCCATTCCTGTATTTCTTCACACAGCCTCTTTCAAACGCAAGAGATGCCTAAGTCTCTAAAAGAAGTTTTGGTTTGATATAGACCCAGAATCCTTCACATCAATTTGCTCTGTATAATCATTTTTTTAAACATGGGGATCCGTGTCTAAGAAGTAGGTAAATATCTCCCACCTGGATCCTGTAGGAAGTCTCCACCACCGAGTCTCCTGAGGCATGAAAAGCAATTCGTGTTTAATTGTCTTTAAAAGTGATTTTTCTGGTGTATCCATTTTGAACAAGCTTGTTTATCGAAACTCACTGATCCAAATAATTCACAATCCAACTAAAATTATTTTCTGAAACAATAAGAGTTTTAAAGGAGGAGGTTTACTACTAAACCGCCCTTGGGACTGTGCGAACCGGCTCAGAGTGCCTTCTATGTCATAAGGAGCACTCAAGGAACAGGACATATTCATACAGAGAGCGCCATGGTGAGCTGGCATTCTTTTTGTCTGTTTGTTTTCATGTTCAATTGAAATGTAAATGTCACCACTATGATTCCCTTCCTTTTTCCTTCTTCCCTTCCATCCTTCCTTCCTTTCTTCAGCAATTTTATTCCAATAACTTCTTCTGTTTGAACAATTCAGATGAATAATATATGGTCTTGAATTTATGAAATTCATCAAGTAGCTCTCTTTCTTTCTTAAGGGACAGACAAAACAACAACAACAACAAAGCAATTGTATTTGGTTTCAACAAAACAAAACCATTTTAGCTCTGGAATATCTCTTGGAAATGTGGCCTGCAGGCACAGCTGTAGCTAGGGACTAATGAGACATGATTACCCTTGCTCTGTTCCCAGATATTTCTCTCTGCTGTGCCAGTTCCATTATCAGACAGGGCTTTCTTTCATGGTGGTGACATGTGCACTCTGCAGATCCAGGCTGGCATTTGGTGAAAAGAAACTTCATTTCATTCTCTTCAAGGGCATCATCAAAGTCTTGTTTTGCTCTGATCACAGGATGGATCAGGTCTAGCAGACTCAGTCCTTCTCCAATCTTGAGTTAATAAGTGTCTGCCCACAGACTTGAATAATTGTGAGTTGTGGATAATCTGGGAGCTTGGGATATTAATTAATAATTACATATATACTGTGGGCCATTGAACAAGAGGATGCAGGAAGGCAGTGAGAAATGGAAACTGGACTTCAGAGCTCGCTTCTGACAAGGTGGATGGCCAAGGTCAGCTTGGATGGCCAAGGTCAGCTTTTCCATTAGGCTGGAGCTTTATGCAAATGTGGTTGGAGAAATAAGACTTGATGAACCCCCACTCGGGACTTCCTGAGAACTAACAGGACCTCGCCTTGAGCTGGCAGAATATCATTACTTCCAATTCTAAAGGGAATGGAGTCTTAGAAGCCCCTCAATCCACACCTCCAAAGCTGTCTGTCCTCTCCTGAGATATGTACTCTTTGTTCACTGCAGTAAACTATCAATGCTTTCAGATGTGTACACCAGAGGGCTCATTACCCCCAAGCCACCAATGCTATCTTCTGTGGGATTTCTGTAGCCGCATGTTTATCCCTGTACCAATAACCCACTCTGGGAGACTCTGTGCACCCAGTGGCTGTTCTCAAGTCCCATAGTTTGCCCTGGTCCAAGTGGCATCATATCTGTAGCACCAATTGGGGTGAGGGCTGTTTCCCTAAACATATTCAGGAAACCAGGTCTGAAGAAGTAGGACTGGATATCAGGTCTTCAAAACAACAGGATACCACCTAGATAATTGTACTAACAAATTATGGATTTTGTAATTCAGGCACAGATTTCCTTTGGGATTGGGTAGAGGGAAAAAGCATCAATTTCAGGCAGTGTCAGAGGTCTCCCAGAGGAGGCTTGTGGAGACGGGTCTCCACGGATGACTCAGAGTGACCAAGTAGAGAGGGATGAAGACCATTTGAGAGAAGGGGACTTTCTCTGTGAGTGTGCAACGAGTTGTAAGTAACAGCAGCTCATAAATTCTTTTAGTATCACTAGGATACTATATATATAATATATATTTGGGTCCTATGTCTCTGGTCAAAGCCCAATGCTCATACTGTTTAAATACATGCTCTCTCTGTCTCTCGGTGTCTCTCTATCTGTGTTTCTCCCTCTGTCTCTGTCTCTTTCTCTCTATTTCTTTCCATCTCTCTGTGTTTCTCAGTCTCCCTTTCCGTCTCTCTCACGCTTTCTTTCTCCCTATTGGGAGAAAATTAGCCCTAATTAATATTTAACCATGATTTTTTAAAACATTCCTGAACTAACCTCAGTTTAGCAGTCAAAATTAGTCCCATGTTGAAAATCAAGACTCTGTCATATTTTACCCTCTACATCACGTTACATAATCCCAGATTATAAAATATACCAAATAAATGCAAGAAAAGAATTAACATAATTCACATGTTCCTACTTTACAGCATTATACCTGGGGCTACATACATCCTCATTTTTCAGAAGTGTCCTCATTGTTTGGAAAATAAGAAAAGTTTTTAATTAAACATAAACCAAAATGTAATTTGTTATTTTATCGTTCTCAATATCTTCATGTACATGAGTTTATCTCAAAAAAAACAGTATCTCTTTAGTCTAATGTTTTGTTATGGCAAAAGTTTTGGTGTGGTCAACTTAGTTGTTCTGGCATTTTAGTGCCTGTCTCCTATACATAAACCAGATATCAGGCAGGAGCTCCTGAAATCTGGTTAATACTCTTCTCTTTACACCACACTGGCAGAACCTCAATACCCAACCTGTGCACTGCACAGGGGCAGGTGGATTGGACGCTGGACTTGTGTCTAGGCTGTGCACTGCAGAAGGGTGAGTGGGGTGGACGTGGAACTGGTGTCCAGGCTGTGTACACTGTACTAAGGGCAGGTGGAGTGGATGTGGGACTGGTGTCCAGGCTGTGCACTGCACAGGGGAGGGTAGAGTGGACATGAGACTGACCCCAGGCTGTGCTCTCCTGGCCAACCTAGATGTTCTTGCCTGGGCCTGTCCCCTGGAGTCAGAGGCCCCTTCCAGATGCACAGAGGACATCTGTGCCACTGCAGCGCCCCCTCTGCTGCCTGCTGTGCTCAGCCTTCTCCTTCATACTCTTCCCTCCGAAAGTGTGAGGAGCTTCCTGGAGTAGAACCCTGACTAACGCAGTCTGGGGCAAGCAGCGAGTCTGGTTGTTCCGCTGCCTCGCACCTGCTCTCTCTGGGGTTAGAGATTGTCCCTTCCAGGTTTTTGCCCAAAGCAGAGTTGCCTTCCTTGGAGGAGGAGGATGGGAGTGCTCTTGGTGTGGCTGGACTTTGGGTTCACTGTGAAGCTGTCAATACCATAGCGGCCAACACTCAGGGGACGTTTGTGTTCATTTGTATGACATTACAAGGTCAGTGTCTGTCTCTCAACACAGGGTTCACAAAGGGCCCAGCAGCCTGAAATGATACTCAGCAACAAGAAAGAAAGGGAGATTTTACTTGATATCAAGTTTGGGCTTTTGAGTATCATGGGACTAAATAAATAAATAAAAACTTGACTGTATGTTTGTGACTTAAAATGACCATAAAATCTGCCATCCCCTGTGAGTGTATTATTTAGGGTGTGGTCAGGAGGTGAAGAAATCAGAATCCACTTTGGGAACCAAGGGATTGACAGGAGGCAGTGGAGAGGGAAGGCCTGATTCTTGATGTGAGGCTGAAATGGGCTATGATGGACTAGAGAACAAATGATAATCCTGTCTAGGGCGAGACTGTGTCTCTTAGACCCCTCCTCAGGGTGTTGGCCCTGAGTCTGTCACTTCAAGACTTCCCTGGTGTCATTTAGTCCGGAGCCTTGGGAGGGGGAGTGTCCTGCATTGTGTATCTCCTTGGCCTGCCTCAATCTTGACATGTGATATAGATTCCAGAATATGTGCCCTTCCTGTACCTTCTTTTAATGTACCTGTCCTCACACATCTTGACTTAAAAGAAAAATAAATTCCCTTTTAATGGCATTTTCCATTTTACTTTTCCCTTTTAGTGGGATTTTACGGGGAAGCAAAAAATCTTGACTTGAATTCTTCATGTTTTTGACTGAATGATTAAGTGACAAATGACATTAAAATAGCATGCACAATGTGAACATCTAAGCAACAATCCAGGCCATAGGTACCATCATGCTCTTTATTTTAGCAAAATCTCTAGATTTTAGTGCTGCCTGATAAGAAGAGAAATAAAGTCAACTCTGTGTGTGAGTCTGTGACAATAAACATTCTCTCTCTCTTTCCCTCTTTCTCTCTCTCTTTCTCCCTCTCCCTTTCCTTCTGATTCTCTCTCTCTCTCTCTCTCACTCTCTCTCTCTCTCCCTCCATTTCTCTCTTTCTCCGTCTCTTTCTTTCTCTCTCTCTTTCTCCATCTACAAAGCCACACTTTGAGCAAAATCTATGGTTTATATCAAGACAGAAAAAGAATGGAGGGAAAGAGCAAACAAAAAATAAACTCTTATGTGCATAGCAATTGTCTGCTTAGGCTTTAGAAATGTGTCCCCTGTACCCTTTGGTTGGCCTAGAGAGTACACCAATCCATCTGGGTCAAGACACTCATGAATATTTTCTTCCCAGAGGTGGGAACACAGAGGCACATGGTTACCGTATGCGCAAACTGTATTTTTCTATCTGAAGCCAAGTTTGGTGAATGATTCCCATGCCAAATAATGATAATTAACCATAAGGTCTGAACAGGCTAATACTGCTTCACGCTAAACAGCCAATATCTGTAAGGAATCATCTTAAGAAGAAAGCACGGTCATATAGGAGACACAGAAGGTAATGGTTAAAATACTTCCCTATAATAATTATTTCAAGAGGTATATGAATATAAAAAAACATGATGTTGTATACCAGAAATCAATACATGAATGAGTGAATAAATAATGAATAAATGTGTGGCTTGTCCAGGGAAGAAGCTTTTCATCTTACCTTGACAATTCAAACGTTTATTTATCTTTGTCTCTTTCGTTTTTATTTATTCTTTTGTTGTATTGCCATGCTTATTGTCACCTTATTCATCTAAAATTATAGCCAGCAAGGACAAAAAGTAAACCCTTGCCTGATACTGGATTTTGGTAAGATTTAAAAGAATTATAATATGCGATTTCAATGTAAGGATTTAAATTGAGAAGATTCAATGCAAAACCTTACCATCATGAAATATACCCACGTAACAAAATTGTACATGTACACCTTGATTCTGAAGTTTTTTAAAAATTAAAAAGCAAAGCTTTATAGGAGAGGTATAGCCTGGGGGTGGCAAAAATTTTATATACATTGTAAGCGATGTTAAGAGAAGTTCGCCATCCTCAGAAGTGTTTCGACGCTGATGGGAACCATTCTGAGTGCCTATTGCAATTGCAGAAGTCAAAAGTGACTTGTATTCACCTTATTGAGTATTACAATTTTAATACAGTTTTTTTCCTTTCTTAAAATGTGTACTTTCTTTTTCATCCTCTGTATTTCCCACTTGTATTCTAGTCTCTCCTTCTCTTCTCTTTCCCTTCTCTCTCCTCCTCTCCCCCTTTTTGCTTTCTTACCATGCCTTTTGGTATTTTTGTTTGTTTGTTTCCTGGAGAAAATAAAAGTATATAAAGAAAGGACACAAGGAGCAACATTCACTATTTTACACAGGCAATCAACCCTTGTGTATTATGAACCAGCCGCCATCTTTGTTTTATTTTCTATTTTGGTATTTGAATTTCTCAAAGTCACACATTGATTCACCCCACCCACTTTATCCTCTGCCTTACAGTCATGCTCTGAAATTTATTTTCCTAAGCATCACCTTTTCCCCCCTTTGTTGGAAAGTGAAAATTTATTTTTTCTTGCAGTGATCGCTCCGTGCTTCCCTAAAGGAAGAAGACTTTTGAGGAATGCTGAAGAGTCAAAGAAGCTCATGAAGTATCAGACAAGGAAGTCTAACTGCCACAGGTCTGAGAGCTTGGGGAAATGTGCAATGAGCCCTCCACCAGGAAGCAGTGAGGGCCACAGTGAATTGTGTGTCTGGGAGGTCACACATTGGGGTTTTTAGACATCCTCATCCTGGAGTCAGTATAGTATAGACTGTCATCCACATACGGGTCTGAAATGCATACATTTCACAAGGATGCTAGAGTATTTCAGAGGCAGATTTTAGCTATGCTCACACTTCTGCTTCAGGGAAGCAGCAGCACATGTTTCAGAAAATCAAACAGGCGTTTTACATATTGCAATCGTGGGGCCTATGACTATCTTACTATTTTAGAACTTTAATCTGGATAACAATGTTAGCATTTAACTCATCCCAGGCTGTGGGTTTGTTCTAAAGTTGCAATTCAGGAATAATTCTTGTCTTATAAATAAATCTAGTGGATTTGACTCCTGTGGGGAATCTGCCTGCCACAACCTGTTCAATTATGCTTATATTTATTCTTCAGGTAGACACCTACACCTGGGCATGAACCCTCAGTTCCAAGAATGTTTTCCACATATAAACGTATTCTGAAATGCCATTAAGTCTTTACTGCCACCTGCAACAGTAGGGAAGGAATGCACATTCCTCCTGCCGCCCTCCATGGAAAGTTTCACTTTACTCCTTAGCCAGGACTCCAGGTCAATACCTTTCAGAACATGAGGACTTATGGACAGCTCTGAGTTTACTACTTCTATATCTTAAACCCTATCTTCCTTGATCCACTGAGATACACACACGCACACTTACACACACACTCTCTCACACACACACACACACACACACACACATATATATAGTATATCAAAGCCATTGAGCAAGCTGAATGGGGAATAAAAAGTGTTCTAGACAAAAATAGTTCTCAACACGGGATTCTGTGATTGACAAAAAAGAAGAAATATTGTGAGAAGATGATTAGGAAGGGATAGGGAGAGACTTGTTACAACTGGTCAAAAGGGTAAAAGTTCTAATGTTCTATATTCCATTGTAGAATGACATCAGTTAATAACAATATATTACATTTTAATTTTAAGTAGCTATGAGAAGGATGATAAATGTTCCTAAAACCAAGAAATGGTGAATATTTGAGATGATGGATTTGGTAATTACCCTGATCTGATTACTAAGCATTATCTGTATCAAGACATCACTATGTACCCCATGAATATGTATGTTTATTATTTGTCAATTTAAAAACAAGTTTAATTTAACTTAGAAAATAAAGTCAATGTTCCAACAATATTAAAATTGTGCACTTCCATATTACAATGAAAGTGTATTCTTTAAATATCTATGCATCATAACAACCATGCTTTAATGGAGAGTCTACCTAAAAGTACTCCTCTGTCCTACAATCTTAATGTAGACAGATCCTAGGCTAACTTTCAGGTGTGTGACAGAGAAACACCCCATGTGCACTGGCCATTTCTCTGTGACCAGTGTGGAATGCAGTGACCATTACTGGAGTTAATGGCTTAAGCTAGCATGTTTCCTTATTAAACAACCTAAGAGAACAAACTCCCCTTTGATTTTTATAGTTGTCCTGTCATCTGTGGCATGCTGTTATGCCTCCAAACTCTGTTTTTTGTTTCTTTTTCCCCTGTGCCAGGTCTCATAGCTTCTAATTTGTTTTCTGTGTATGGCTTTTGCCTGGGAAATTCCACACTTTCTAGGACTGTAGACTTCCTGAAAGAAGAGACCTTGTTCATCTTTTTCATCTAGCACCTAGTTAGTAGAGTACCAGAGTATTTTTAATCGATCTATAAATGTGTGCTGAATGAAAAACCAAACTTATTGCCATCGTATGGTAAAATAAGAGTCAATTGGTTCAAGAACTCAAAGGAATTTCCTTTGTTCGAAGAAACAAAGGCATAAACATCATGAATCTATATAGGATTGAAGAAGCTTTGAACTTACATCTTCAGGTTTGGCTATTGTCTTAGGAAATGCAACATTGCACATTATGATCATGGATGTTTTGTCACAGAACTTTCTTTTCCTTCTTCTCTTGGGAAATGACTCTCTCTCCCTGTTTATATAACACTGTATAAGTCTTTGCTGTCAATACTCAGGAGATTCCCAAACAACTATTTTACTTCTTAATGTTTTGTTTTGTGTCATGAAGAAGTTATTACAGAAATGTCATCATCAGAACTAAATAATTTTTTGGGGGGTTGTTTATATGTTTGTTTTACAAAACTTGGAATTAGCAGTCAGTCTTATATTTCACATTTTAAATATTTTATTTTCTTATTTTCAGCTTGTTATATCAGTACAATATTCTCCAAAACCAGAACTTGTTTTCTTACTGATAACTGACTTAAAAATGTTGAAATTGGTAAAAACACAAGAACTTGAGTTAAGACTTCATTGCTCACTTTTTCTGAATGTCCGTTTTCAGCACAAAAATGCTTTGCTAAGAACGTGGCCCTGCAGACAAAGGGAAAGTTTTAAGCTTGAAAATTGGCATTAAGTTTAACTAGTGTGACTTTGATAAATTCAGCTTAAGTTCTAAGCTGGAAAAAAATGGATGTTATTTTATTCCATTCAATACCTTTACATTTCATAATAAAGGATATAGCCCTGGGAAATTTCCATTTTTTCTCTTTTCATTTAGAGTCACTTAGCTCTGAATCAGCAGTTTTTCCAGGATAATAAGCTGGGTTCCCAATTACTCGCTTTTACAGAGTATCTACACAGAGTGCCTGTGTCAAGATCAACTGACAATTTATTTTAAGCTGTTCAAATCTCTCTGAGAAGTTTTCTTTATGCATCTTCAGTAGATTTATTCTCAAAGAATGCTTGCTTCACAAGAAATAGTCCCTGGTTTCAGGTACATTGTGTTTCTTAGTTTCTTTACTATACCTAAGTTCAGCCATATATCTTATCTATGGTGTAATGTATAAAGTCAAACTTTTCCACATACACACACACAAAAGTGAGACATCCCCAGATTCCTTATTCTAGTGGGTGTTTTAACTTTTGATTCTAAAGCCATGATGCTATATTACATTTTTCTTTTATTTTATAATTCAATTATCATGGCACAGAATTTGAACTATAATCTCGGGCTGCTCATTGACATACTTACCTTTAGCATTTTCCAGTCACTCTCTTGATTATGGAATTGTTTAATGCAGTCAAATATGCTATAAACCAATGTGAGACAAGACTTGAGAGATTTTGTTCATGCAAAACTGAAGTTGTAAGAAGACACACATCTCAATAAAAACCTTTGTTTTAAAAAGTCTAATTAGATATCATGATAACACGCAGCAATTTTTTAAATGATAACAATTGTCATTATTCTTGTCTCAGATTCTCAGAGTTCTTTCCAAGCATTTTTGGGTTGTTGGTCTGCTTTCAGCTGGACCTTGCAGAAGACGATGCATTATTCCAGGAGTGCACATGTGAGGAGATGCTGCAGGTATTAAGATGTTCTGGACATCCCCTCAAAAGCACCATCTGAGACAACCACTCAGGGTCATGCATTTTATTTGGGAGATGACGCCAGGGAATGGAAATGGGAGAGGGGAGAGCAGAGACTGTGAGGCCCAGAAGGGAGAAAAGCCTGGAGAGTGTGTGCTGTGCTTGTTCCCACTGTGAACAACTACTGGCCTCAATCATGATGGCGAATTTCTAAGGAGCTGCATGGAGCACACTTTGGACAATTTCTTCTTAAAAACAGAAGACTGGAACATTTTTCCATGGAATTGTGTTCCCTGTAGATTGAACATTTCCTTGGGAATATTATCTGCTTGTCATAGGCAGCAGTCCCCTCCCTTCCCCAGAGATGTCCACATCCTAATCGCTGGAAACTGTCACACATTACCTTAGGTGGTAAAAAAGATTCTGCAGGTGGAATTGCACTTAAGAACCTAGACATGAGAGATTACCCTGGAATATCCAAGTGGAAACCAGCCACACAAAACTAATCATATAAAATTTCTAGAAAGTTGACAGAGGAAGATGTGACTATGAAAGAAAGGCACGAGGAGAGACAACACTACTCACTGAGAAGAAGGACGCAGAAGGCAATATTCCAGGGAATGTGGGCACCTCTAGTGACAAGAAAAGGCAAGGCAAATGCATCTCCCCTGGAGTCTCCAGAAAAGAACACTGCACTGTTGACTCCTTTATTTTAGGCCCATGAGATCCGCATTGATATTCTAACCTACAGAACTATTTCTTTCTTTCTCCTGATGTGAGCCAGCAGCACCTTGGCTAATCAACAGCAGATTGGACAGAATTCTTCTCATCTATCTTACAGCAATGAATTGAAGACATCCCACTCCAAGGGGATCATTAAGGTTAGCTGGATGGTATAGCTGTTAGACTCAGAGACACCTGCTAGACACTGGTCTGCAAACACAGAAAGACTTTGACAGAGTTCCACGGTTCCTGTACCACATTTCCTTATTGATCTCTGCAATATTACTCAGAAATCAATATTCTAGGGGATCCGTCTGCATTAGAAACAAACCTGTGTCTTTCTTGGAAATGTTGACCATTTCAAATGAATGGAAAATTGACCACCTTAACCTTTGAAAGTAAACATTAGCCTTATTGAGGGTGAACAGTTTGAAAACCTTGAGTGCTGAGCGATGGTAATACTGCTATGTGTTTTCATTATGGATGTTATGACGAGGTCTAAATAATTAATTGGGAATTTATCCAATTGCTTTGGACATGAAAAAGAATCTTAAAAGTACAGTGCTGTGTGTTTCAGATATTGCCACTTTACACTATTTTCTGTATAATACTGTATACCTTTAAGTTCCTCAGTAGCAATATTTCACAGGAGAAAATATACTGGCTGTCAGCATTCCATCTCCTAAAGAGGAGTACTGGCTTTAGTGTCATATTTTTAACAAGGAAGAACTTCTTATCGTCTCTGAGGATTAAATAATTTGTCTTCCTTTGAGTTCACAAGACAGTCAAATATTTTTAAAGATAGTTTTACATACCTTAGAGGAGGTTAAGAGCTCCACATGGCGTAGTGGATACAGCTTCCCTCGCATTGAACTCATCCCCAATATTGTTACATATCACGCCAGGGCTCAATTAATAACTTCTTGTGTTATAAAGAGGCGGCTGTTGTTCATATACCCGTATTTACTCCAAAGCCACATCAGAAATTTATGGTATTACAAATTCCCAGAGCTTTCAATTTACCCAGCCAAAAACCTGAAATAAATTTCATCTTTTGACCAAAAAAAGTTCTTAGGTCACATATCATCAGCAATCATAAAATTTAAACTAACATCCTTTTGCCGAAATAAGCAATGGGAATCTTTCTTGCAGCTTCCTATTACTCAGGCTACATTGTTGTTTCTGTAAACATTGCTTTTATTTCCCCAAAGTATCTTTAAGAGAGTTGCTAGCAATGCTTTGCCCTTGGAGAACACCTGTGTTTAGAGGAAAATGTGTGTGTGTGTGTGTGTGTGTGTGTGTGTGTGTGTGTGTGTGGTCAGCAAATTTCCACTTTACAAAACCAAATACCTGCCACATTCTAAGAAAACAGTAATTATGAATTATGGATGATTTGCAAGACAAGATACAAAATTGGCTCCTGGGCCCTTTTCAAAAGTTAGAGTGAATTCACGACAAACTGGTTGTTGAGTAATGATTTATAAAGTCTGTTGAATCTGTTAGCAGTGAGTCAGGATTTATTAGGTCAAATAAAATAAGTTGTAATGAAATAGATTGTGTCTTTATAAAAAAATTTAAATGCTCGAGATTTGGTAACTGTAAGTCAGAATTTGCAATCTCTCCTTTATGGATACTCTGGCTGTCCTCCACGAGGCTTTAATTATAATGGGCTTAAGACAAAAGCCTTCAATAAAGCAACAGCTTAAAACTTGACTCAAATCTCAACAAAAACGATTCCCTTCCTCTATAGATGCAAGTAAATAGTGTATTACCTATGAGCACAGGTGGGTCTTTCCCTTTCACGTGGCCCAGATGCAGCCCAAATCTCCAGCCAGCCTACTTTCTTGGTGTCACTGTGATCACAAAATCTCTGCAAATGTTTCAATATGGAGAAAACCAAGCATAACTGAAAATAGAGATGAAACAATGCAATTTCAAGTGGTGATTCCTTATCTTCTATAGGATCCAACATTTTTCTGTAATCCTTTATAAAAATGTGATGGAGGGGAGGTGTGATGGTAATTTTAGCTGTGAACTTCAGTGTCTTAAGGCATGCCCAGAGAACTAGTAAAGCATTACTTCTGGATGTATCTGTGAGAGTGTTTCCAGAGGTGACTGGCATGGAGAACATCTGCCCTCAGTGTGGGCGAGCACCATCCAACTAGATGTGAAGCTGGATAGAACAAACAAAAAAAGAGAGAGAGAAAAGGATTTCCTTTTGCTCTTTCCTAGAGCTAGGATACTCTTGCCCTTCCTTGGACATCAGACCTTCACTTCGCATACATACTCTCTCTCTCTCTCTCTCTCTCTCTCTCTCTTCCTCTCTCTCTCTCTCTCTCTCTCTCTCACTCTCTCCTCTAAACACAGGTGTTCTCCAAGGGCAAAGCATTGCTAGTAACTCTTTTAAAGATACTTTAGGGGAAATAAAAGCAATATTTACAGAAACAACAATGTAGCCTGAGTAACAGGAAGCTGCAAGTAGGATTCCCATTGCTTATTTCAGCAAAAGGATGTTAGTTTAAACTTTATGATTGTTGGTGATATGTGACCTAGAATAACTTTTTTTTTTTTTGGTCAAAAGGTGAAATGTATTTCAGGTGTTTGGCTGGGTAAATTGAAAGTTTTGGGACTTGAACACAGCACGGCACCCCGCCACCCCAGGTTCTCAGGCTGAGAATTACACTATCAGCTTTTCTAGTTCTAAGGTTTTCAAACTTGGACTGAGTCAAGTTATGGGCATCCCAGAATCTCCAGCTTACAGATGGCCAGTTATGCCATTTCTCAGCTTCCATAATCATGTAAACCAATTTCCCTAACAAATGCCCTCTAATCTATCTCCATCTATCTGCTAATATATCTGTGTCTGTTTATATATTGATCATATTGGTTCTGCTTCTCTGGGAAATCCTGGCTAAGATGGAAGAACACAAGAACACATACAGGAAAAGCCTGGTGATGACTGGATGTCTTAAAAGACACCTTGAAATCTCAAAATTTTAATAATAGAGAATTCTTGAGATACCCTTACGTTTTGATTTCTTCACTTCCACATATAATATTATTTTGTTGTGGAATTACTTATCATGCACAGTAGAATAATCAGAGATGGTTCAAAATGGTCACAATTTATTTGCAATGTATTTATAATGTATGCTTTTATCATACTGTTCAACACTTTCTGTAACCAAATGATAAAATTATATTGGAATAAAATTTTAATTTAGTTCCTTCTTGTTTTAACTAAAAGAAACTCTTAATCCCAGAGTCTTGATTTTTGTCTTAAAGAAGCTAAGATTTGAGAGTAAATTCCATGCAAAATACTAGAGGTAGAAATTATTAGGAAATTATACTCAAAAATAGTAGTATAAATCATAGAATCATAACTGAATTATCTCTAATTTGGGTTCAAGTCTCTCTCTCTCTCTCTCTATGTATATATATATGCACACACACATGCACATGTGTGTAACTTTCAACTAATGTGTGGATATATACGTATACAAGGCTAACAATAGTTTATTGAAAATTATTGTAATTATTTACTTTAGAGTTAGGTGTTAAGAGTCAAATATAAATTCAAAACCTCTTTTTCAGAAAATGAGTGGTGGCTTCAATCTTGTATTTATTACTTTAACTCTATACCTAGCCCAGTAGCCAGACATTAATTGCTGAGCTATTAGTGTTTCCTGAGTTCAGTTCATAAATGTCAATGGAACCATTTTCTTTAATAACAAGTGACAAGAAAGAAAACTCTCAATTCAAATAATTAAATCCTATCAGAAAGTCCATCTATATACTGTTTCATTCATTGCCACATTTTAACCTGCATTTGTAACTCTCAGAAAATATTTATAGCTTTCTTTGCAGTCAACATGAGGAGTCTTCTCCCATTTAGGCTCTCTGTGTGTACATACAACATGGACATTTTGGGCATCTGCCAGTATCTGCCATTCTCTAAATCTTCCCTTTGCTCACTTAAAAAAATGATAACTCAATCCACAGCAGACATGAAGTCTAACCTAAAGCTCCTGATTCCAAGGTGATGCATAGCATATTCGAGTACAAAGTGGCAGTGGATATTTTTCTCAGCTCCGTAGCTTGTAAACAGAAAACCCATATTTTTTCTCATCTGTCTTGGTAAGGAAGAGATGGGTTATGCCCCAGCTGGGTAGAAATCAAGTGTATGTCCCCAACCATGAACAAAACCAGTGCTTCATGACAGAGAATGTTGAAGCCAATCATAATCTGCTCTTGGACAAAGAAAAAATAAGTAACCTTGGTTCTCCCTGCTTTTATTTTGTTTCCTATGGCCCTTGGCCAAAAGCTTCTAACATCTATGTGTTATTTCTCCAGTTGTGAGAGTAAAGTGATAATACTCCATGCCTGTTCAGGATTCATTGTGAGAAAGAATGAGAGGAGGGAAGATGTTTTATTGCCAGTAATATTGCCCGAATCTGAGATCTTTACTTGCTACTCAGGAGTTTAAAACCCTCCTCAGTGCTGATGGATGATCTCACCTCCTCCTATACTAAATCCTTTGCCAGTTAGAATGAAATACTGGTGCTCACAGGAAATGTGACTTAGCTGGCTTTTAAAACTTTATTATCTATCCCTGTTACCGCTCTGTCAAGAGTCCTAGCTGGAGAATCTGACTTCCAATTCTGAAGTCACCACTCACTCACTGTACAATTTAACTTCTTGAATTTAGTTCTCTAACAGGGCTAATGATGTTTGTCTTACCTAGTGTGTAGACTGACAATGATTTGCACTTACCTGAGAATCTGGAAACATGAGGAATGCACTAATCAATGGTCATGTGAGGGCTCTTTCTGTTTTGTGTGTTATCTATCTTTAGGAAGTTGCCATTATCTAAATGTTTCAGGACGATGTGTCCTTACATCCTACTACTGCTAGTGAGGAGAGGAAGACAGAGAAGAGGAGAATACATCCTTTTCTTTCAAAATGACGGCCCAGAAGATGCATGAATAACTTTTTCCAATTCCTATTGGCCGAAATTTAATTGTAGGACTATGTATAGCTGCAAGAGAGGCAGAAAAATTCAGTTTTCATTCTGCATAGCCAACTAAAGTTGGAGATTTCATCAGTGGAAAGAAGAATAAGAATAGGTGAGTGTGTGGTCACAGCTAGTGATTATCACAACCGGAGACCAAGACATAGGCAATTCTTTAATAAATATATGCCGAATAAGATAAATAATTGCACTTATTATTACCATAAATATTATTTTATTTTGGTAGATAGTTTCTGATCATAAACCAATAGAAAACATTTTCCAAATCATGCCTTAAGATTGCTCACATCAGCCAGGCTCGATGGCTCAGCCTGTAATCCCGCGCCTTGGGAGGCTGAGGTGAGTGGATTGCCTGAGCCCGTGGGTTCAAGACCCACCTGGGCAACTTGGTGAGACCTCATCTCTACAATAAAAATCGCCGGGCTCGGTGGCTCAGCCTGTAATCCCTCACCTGGGGAGGCTGAGGTGAGTGGATTGCCTGAGCCCGCGGGTTCGAGACCGGCCTGGGCAACTTGGCGAGACCTCATCTCTACAATAAATAAAAAAATTAGCCAGTCGTGGTAGCGTGCGCCTGTAGTTCCAGCTACTTGGAAGGCTGAGGCGGAAGGATCGCCGGAGCCCAGCAGGTCGAGGCTGCGGTGGCCAGGAGCGGCCACTACACTCCAGTCTGGGTGACAGAGTGAGACTCCAATTCAAAAAAAGGAAAAAAAATTTTTGTGCGCCTGGCACATGAGGTCAGGTATGGAATTTTCCATTTGTGGCATCCATCAGTGCTCAAAAACTTTCAGATTCTGGACCATTCCAGATAGTGGATTTTCAGATTAGGGATGCACAACCCCTAACATGTGGACTTGGTACTTGGCTTTTTTCAAGGTTCATCCATGTTGTAGGAAGTGCTTCATTCCTTTTACTGAAGGCTGAGTATTATTCCATCATTCTACATGTGCTTATGTATTTATCCATTGATGGACATTTAAGGTGTCTTT
>CAUYQG010204430.1:0-34486 GCA_963574415.1 Tarsius wallacei | reverse complement strand
AAGCAAGTATACGGCTTTTTAAAAATACTAGAACAAATCAGGAAATCATGACACAATTGCCATCATCAAATCTTAATCTTCAGAGAATATCATCTCCACAAGGTTGGCCTGAAGACACTCAGATTCTACCAGTTTTTGAGGTGTTCCACATTTAAGTAGTGTAGGCACTGCAGTTACTTTCAAGTTTTTTCTGAAGTCATTATTTGGGTCCTTCCAATAAGGTTTTTCTCTTACTTGGCAGTAGATGAACACACATCCTTCACTAATATGCTTCAGCCCCTCTCGACTGGTTCAGCCTGCACGCAGTCTGGGCACCAGCTCTTTCCTTCGGCGTCCTTAGAACCGGTAAAATAGGCGAAAATGGTCTTGCCATTGTGCTGCTCCACAGCCCGCTTGAAATCCTCAAAGCCGGACACGCTCACCTCCTCGTAGCGGGCCATCGGGAGAGCGTGCTGCGATTGCGGGAGTTGTCCTCGGGTCCGGCCGCAGCGGGGCGGGTCCACGTGGGCGGGGCGAAGCTGCTTCCGGGTGGTCTCGAGCTGGGCAGTGTCTGCGGGAGCCAGCGCCGCTGAAGTGTACGGGAGCCTCTGAGGGCCATAACTCAACCGCACTGCCTTTCAGCTCTCTTTTTCATATCTTTCTGTGCTAGCTCCACTCCCAAACCCAGGCCTCTGCTTTAATCTGGTCCCAGCCAATGGACACTGGCTGCAAAACTTGCCGTCCCGCAACACCTGGACCCTTAAGTAGTCAGGCACCTCAACGGCTCCCTAGCCGCTCGGCGCCTGTTGCTATGGCGACTGGGCGAGCGGCCGGAAGCGAGGCCTAGTTGGGGGTTCTCCGCCTCCCGGTAGCCGCGCCTCGCCACAGGCCAGGTGGGCTCGGGCCAGAGCTGGGGGGATTCTGGGAAGCTGCGTTAGGAGTCGTGGACCTGGGGGAGAGGAGACCTGGCCGGTGCAGACTTGCCGCTTTGTCCCCCATTATCTTTTCTCTCGTCTAGGCTTTAGGGGGCCTAGGACTGGGGGGCGGGCGTCGGGATGGGCGGGGGTGAGGGAGCTGGGAGGGAGGAACGCTGCGAGGGCCGCCGCTGAGTGTGTGAGGGCGTGTGTGGAGCAGCTTAGGGCGCGAGGGGCTGAGACAGTGCCCGGGGCTGCGCTGGGAGGCCGGGAATTGTCCCGGACCAGTGAGTGGGGCGGCTGGCCGTGGGGCCCGGGGCCTCGCCACGCTGCGCCGGGGCGAGCCCTCGGCCAAGATGCCGGCTCGCTGCGTGGGGCCCAGCAGGTCGGGACGGGGAGTTCGGCGGCCGTGGGGGAAGAGGTGGGGTGCAGGCACGCCCCGCGGCCGTGGAGCCAGGCTCCGGGCGAGGCCCTCGCTGTGGCAAGCCCGCTGTGGGAGTGCGGGAAGGCTGCGGGGCGGGCGGCGGCCATGCGGGAGACGAGCTGCGGGAACAGTCGACGCCGCCGAGGTTCCGGGAACACCTGCGACTGCAGGCTCCACTGAGGCTGCAAGAGACCCTGGGGCTGTGTGGGTGAATGGGGCTGTGGGGGCGCCCGAGGTGGTGGGGCCTGCTGGGTCCGTGTGGGTGACCGGGCCTGGGGTGGAGGAGACGGAAGACAGGAGTCCCCGGGACTGCGAGAGGAAAGGTCGTCCGGGATCTTTGGGACATGAGAGCATCCTGCAGCTGTGGTTGAAAGTGCAAGCTATGAGGGCAGCGTCAGGATGTGGGGAAGGAAGCAGGGTGGAGCTCCACCCTGTGCCTGCAGGAGAGGGGCCAGTCGAAAGGGGTGTCCCAGGGCGAGCTTCCTGGGTAGAGACAAGCCGCGGTGGTCTTACGGGACCCTGGGTGAAAGGACAGGCTAGGGCGCTCCCCCGGGCCTCGGGGGTATCTACAGCTATGGGGTTAGGGGTCAGTTATGAGAGACCCTCGGGTTTCTGTGGACAGGAACTGGCTGGGCGGGCACCTCCCCTTGTGGGTGTGCCTGAGGCTGTGGAGACAAATTCTGGGATTGCCCCACACCTGCTGGGTAGGGGACAAGCCTTGGGGGTTCCTGGGGCTTTGGAGGAGATAGGCTACGGGGTTGCCCCAGGCCCTTGGGGAAAAGGACAAGCTATGGGGGTGCCTGAGGCCATAGGGTGGCCTGGGGCTGTGGGAGTGCCCAGCTCCCAGGAGGGAGAGCTGGGCTGTGGGGGTGCTCCAGGTCTGTGGGGGAGAGGACAGTCAGTGCAGCTTCCTGGGGCTCTGGCACAAGAGGCAGTCTGTGGGGATACCCCGGGCTTATGGGGGAGAGGACAGGCTGCAGGCCTGTCTGATGCTATGGAGGTACCTAGAACTGTGGAGGAGGAAGCTACTACCTCTGTGGGTGCCCTGGCTGTGTGGCACAGGAGACAGGCGGTGGAGGAGCTAGGCTCTGGGGGTATCCCTGACCTGTGGGGCCCAGGGCAGCATGTAAGGGTGCCTTGTGCTGCTGACAATGAAACTAGATGTGGGGGCAACCTAGGGTTCAGAGAAAGGAGACAGACTTTGTGGGAAGAGACAGGCTCTGGGAGTGAACCAGGGTCATGGGGAGCTGCACAGACGGCAGAGCTATCTGGTCCTGGCGAGCAGGAGGCAGGTTCTGGGGGTGTCCTGGGCCAGTGGAGTATTGAACAGGCTATGGAAGTAGCCAGGGCTTTGGGGAAGGAGCCAGGCTGTGTGGGTGTCCCAGGGCTGTGGGGAGTGGGACAGCCGGCGGGGCTGTCCCAGGCTGTGGTGGTACCGGGAGCCATGGGAGAAGAGCCAATCCGTGGTGGTGTCCGTGGCCTGTGGGATAGGCAGCAGGCTCTGGGGGGACCTCCAACTGAGGCAGTGCCAGGGCTTGTTGGGGACGAGGCACGCAGAGGGAATGTCCTGAGACTGTGGGAAAGGATGCAGGCTATGAGGGAGCAAGAGTCTCTAGTGCCTCCAGCTTTGGGGATCCCTGGGCCTGTGGATAGAGAGGCTGGCTGTGGAGATGTTTCATGTCTGTGTGGGAGGAGGCAGGCTGTGGTGGTGTCTGAGACTGTGGGGATAGCCAAGGCAGCAGATGTGCCCCAGCACAGTTGTGCCGCAGCAGAGGTAACCATGGCTCTGGGTGCACCCAAGTCTGGAAGGCTGCCTGCCAGAGTGCCTTCCGCTGTGTGGGTGTCTGGCCCTGTGTGTCAGGAAAGCAGCTCTAGAGATGTTTTGAGCCCTTGGGACAGGGCTCGTGCTGCTGGAATACCTGTGGCTGCAGGGAGACCCATGACTGCAGAGGAGCTGTGGTCTGTGGGGGAGGCTAGTGGTTCTAGGACTTTGCCAGGATCATGGCGAAGGAGACAGGCTATTGAGGTTCCCATGGCTCCCGAAGTGCCTGGGCCTGAAGGGAATGAGACTGGCTCTGGGGATGTCTCAGGACCCTGGGGAAGGAGACAGAGTGTCAGGACTCCTGTGGCCACTGAGGTACCCACAGCTCCTAGGGCAGCTGGTCCTCTGGAGATTGGCTCTGGGGGCTTCTCAGGCTTGTCAGGAAGTAGGCAAACTGCAGGAGTACCTGTTATAGTTGGTGGGGTGCCCATGGCTCCCAGGACGCCTAGGTCTGTGGGGGAGGAAACTGGCTCTGGAAATTTCTCAGTTTTGTGGGGGGAGAGAGAGACAGTGGGGGGACTCACGGATGCCAAGGGTCCCACAAGGGTGGGAGTGCCCACTTTGGCCAGGATGCCTGGGCCTACAGGAGAGAAGACTGGTTCTGGGGGCATCGCAGGCTTGCCAGAAGGCAGACAGACTGCGGGGGTCTCCATGGCTGTGGTGCTTCCTGGGTCTGTAGGGGAGGAGACACTCTCTGGGGGTCTCCCGGGCCTATTGAGAACAAGGCAGACTGTTGGGATGCCTGTGGCTGCTAGAGTTTCCATGGCCATGGGAGTGCCCCCAGCTTCTGGGCTCCCTGGGCCAATGGTGGGGGATACTAGCTTGGGGGATGACAGCTCAGGCCTATGGGGAAGGAGGATGGCCACTGAGGTGCCCACTGTTGCCAGGGTTCCTGGACCTGTGGAGGGGGAGGCGGGCTCTGAAGGTGTTTCAGGCCTGTGGCAGAGGAGACACAGTGGAGCAGTCACTGAGGCAGGGAGAGTGCCTCTGCCCCTGGGGATACTTGCAGCTGTAGGAGTTCCCACAGCAGGGCGTGTGCCTGCTGCTGTGTGGGCAACTGGGTCTGCCGGAGAAGCAGCGGATGCGAGTGTCTCAGGCCTGACAGTGATGAGGAGACAGTCCACAGAAGCAGTAGGGGCTTCCGAGGAAGGAGAGACAGGAGGTGGAAGTACCCTGGGACTGGCAGAGAGGACCCAGGCTGTGGGGGTGTCTCACACCTGTGCGCATGGATGTAGGTTATGGAGCTGTCCAGGGTCTGCGGGAGAGGAGCCGGCCTATGAGAATGTTCTAGGAGTGTCAGGGACGAGGACAGCTGTGGGGATTCCCCCAGTTTCAAGGGAGGAAATAGACCTTGGCCATTTTAGAGATCACCCACACCAGAGTGGGAGGGGACAGGCTGGAGGAGTGTCTTCACTCAGAATGAGAGGAAACAGTTTGGGAGATAATTATGTGGAGGAGGCCAGATTGAGGGGGACGTTCCAGTAGTTTGTGTGGGGATCAAGTTGGGGGGAGGTGTCTTGGGGCTCTGTGGGAGGGAACAGGTTGGGGGGAGGCTTGTTCTGGATTGTGAATGAAGGCCCAGGCTGTAGGGATGTCACAGGATGGATGAGAGAGATACTTTGTGGAGATGCTTTAGGGTATGTAGGGGGACAAATTGGAAGATTGCCTGGAGCAATGAGGACGGGACAGATTGCTAGGAGAAGGGGGTGTTTCAGGACTTTGTATAGGGGAACAATTTAGGGGTGGGTGTCCCTGGACTTTGTGTATGCATGTGTGTATTTGTGTGTGTGTGGCATCGCTCGAGCTATCCTGGAAGTGGGGATCACCTAGTTTTTTTCCTAGTGGAGGATGAACTGTTAGGCCTTTGGCTCATGGAAGCAACCAGGGGTAAAGTAGCGATCATGTAAAAGTTGCAGATGCCCTAGCCCCAGTTCTGCAGACTCCATTCTGCTGCTCCAGCCCTAACCTGTGATGATGTCAAACCAGTTGGGATTCCCTTGCTCATGTGCCTCTTCCCATTTGCTTTTTTGGTCATGTGTTTACAGCCCTAGAAATAAGGACTCCTGGATAGTTGTCTTTATATTCCTAAGGTGTATCTGTCTTTAAGCAAATCCAATCTACAAACTTTGAATTTATTCAAAAGCTTAAATTAGGGATTTTTTTTTAAACCTTGAATTTCCTAATTGGTTTATTATAAAATTCTTTGAGAGAACAAATTCCCCAGTACATTTAAAACTAGTCAGTTCACAGAAAATCAGCTTATCTCAACAAATGTTAAACTGTCTACTATGCCGAAAGCACTGTGTTATGGGAAATAGAAGAGCAAGACAAGGCCCTTACCCTCAAGGAACCTTGTCTAGTTGGGAAGATGAGACATAGACCTGTGAAATAGGTAAATAACAATATGAGACAGCACTGTGTGTGATAAGTACCTGAGTGGCAGGGGTAATCAAGTGTCTATAAATTTATAGATGCCTTTAGAGTAGAGAGGCAATGATAAGGGTATGGCCCTTTATGCTTACTAAATGTTTTCAATCTGTTATCTAGTATGCATGTGTGTAGGGTGGGCAGAAGATGGGGGAGACTGAAAATTTAGATAGGTCATTCAGCTAGTTAATGGCAGATCCTGGCTTGAACCTAGGAATTCCGATCCTGCATGCTTGCTTAGAGTTGTTCAGAGTTATGTCCATTGGACTACCTGATAGTAGCATACTGCTTTTGACTAGTGTTAGTCTTTTAATGTGGACTTTATGTCCATAAAACCAACTTGCTGGGATGTGCTAGTTTACCATAGCAGAGCTGTGTTTTTGGAATAATGTCTTACCAGAGACCCTTGAGACATAAAATTTGGAATGTGAAGGGCTCAAGAGATTATCATTAAAATAGTAAGTGTCTCCCTATGCTTTTGAAAACGAGAATTTCAGAAGTGTGGTTACTTTTGTAAATGGAAGAAACTATCATATACTTATCTTTAAGCAATCACTTAGTTTGAGGTTGTTATGGGCTACTTCTGGAATATTGTTATACAAGCATGGCATCGTGTTTTATCTATTCTGTTTCCTTGTTTGAACACTATTGATCTGAAATTGCATTGTTTCATTTTAGGAATGGTTTTAGGGGGGATTGTTGCCACAGTGACAAGGCTGTCACTATTGTTTTACACTACTTGACATGATGGGACCAGGCGGACCAGCTTCAGCCTGTGTTCATCTGGCATCTAGTACCCAACAAGATGGGAGAAGTGACCCCACAAAGCTTCAGAACCAGGTAGGTTTTTTTCTTCAGATTTTTATTAGAAAACACTTCAAATATAAAAAGTTTAAATAAAAGGACAGTGAACACTTCTGAAATTACTTTCTGGATTTAGCAGTTGTTAATTTTTTCTATCTGTTTTTCTATCTATCCAATCATCTGTCTCTGTAAACATTTTACAGAATCATTCCAAAGTAAGCAACAGACATCAGGCACCTCACTTCTAAATATTCGACAACACTTCTTCTAAAAATAAACCCTCCTATTTAATCATAGTATCATTTTCACACATAAGAAAATGGACAAAAAAATTCTCTAATATTATCTGATAATCAGTCCTTATTCAGCCTTACTCAGTTGTCTCAAAAAATGCCTTTTCCCTCAACATTATATCATGAAAAATTTCAAACACATAGCAAAGTTGAGTTATATAGTGAACACCTAGATTCCATTTATATTTCACTATGTTTGTTTCATTGCATGTCTCTTATTTGCTCATTCCTCTAGAGATCTATCCATCAATCCATTTTATTTTTGATACATTTCACAGTCAGCTGCAGATATAAGTACCCTAACTACTTCCACGTGCTTATTAAGTACATTAGAATTTATTCTTTGATTAGTTATTTCTTTCAGTGTAAATTTTACATCAGTAATGGTGTATACACACACACACACACACACACACACACACACACACACAGAGTGCCAAAAAATGTATACATATTTAAGAATGGAAAAAACTATATTAAAATTATAATACTCAGTACATACCAATAACAAAGGATGAATATAAGTCATATTTGACTTCTGCAATTACAAGAGGTGTCTCAAAGTGGTTACCATTAGCATCCAGACACTTCTGATTACAGCAAACATTGCTTAAAATGTGTATACATTTTTTTGGCAACCCCAGTATATATATTCAATTGAAATTGCTTTGTTTCATTTTATATATAAATAAAGCTGCACAAACATTCTTGTACAGATCTTTTTTTGAACATGTTTTTATTTCTCTTGAGTAAATACCCAAGAGTGAAAATTCTGGGTCATTGGGTTGGTGTATATTTAGTTTTATAACAAACCATTTGACCTTTTTACAAAATGGTGGTACCATTTTACATTCCTACTGACAATGTGTGAGTGCTCCAGTTACCCAACACTTGGTATTGTCTTTTTAATTTTACCCGTTCTGGTGGGTGTGTAGTCCTATCTTATTGCAGTTTACAAAGAAATTTAAAAAATTTTTTGACATAATGTCAGACTGACAGAAAAGTTGCAAGAATAGTACCCAGAATTCCTGGATACTCTCTTCTCCCAGATTCCTCAAATGCTGACATTTGACTGTATATCCTTCCTCCCCCTTCCTCCCTCTCTTCCTCCCTCCCTCCCTGTCTCCCTCTCTCTCTCTCTTTCTTTCTCTCTCCCTCTATACACACACACATTATTTTCTAAACCATTTAAGAGCAAATTGTAGGGCAATCCCTTTGGGTCCCCTCCCACTGTGGGTGCTTTTCTGTCCTCTCAATAAATAATGCTTTCAAGAAAAAAAAAAAGAGTAAGTTGTAGACATGATGCTCTTTTATCCCTAAGTACTTTTGTTTTTATTTTGTTTTGTTTTTTGAGTTAGAGTCTCACTCTTGTCGCCCAGGCTGGAGTGCAGTGGCATGCTCATGGCCACCACAGCCTTGACTTGCTGGCGATCCTTCCACCTCAGCCTTCCAGGTACCTGAAACTATAGACACACGCCACTATGCCCAGCTAGTTTTTGTGGTTTGTTTTTGAGGTCTCACCAAGTTGCCCAGGCTGGTCTCGAATCCCTGGCTCAGGTAGTGCTCTTACCTCGGCCTCCCAAAGTGTTAGGGTTGTAGGCTGAGCCACCACGCCTGGCCTACTTTTGCATTTTTGTATATTTCCTTAAAACAAGAAATTGCCTTATGTAATCATAGGACAATTATCAAAATCAGGAAACTAACATTAGGTTAATACTATCATATAATCTACAGACCATATTGAGATTGCTAGTTATCCTAATAATGTCCTTTACAGCAAAAGAAATTCCAAGATCATAAGTTGTCATGTCTTTTTAGTTTCCTTTAATCTGAATGATTTCTGATTCTGTTTTTGTATTTCATGACATTGACATTTTTGAAGAATATTGGCCATTATTTGATGATTCTTTTCTAAGTTGGGGTTTATCTGATGTCTTCTCACAATTGCATTCAGGTTATGTACTTCTGCTAGGAAAACCACTGAAATGATGCTGAGTACTTCTCAGTGCATCATATCAGGAGGTACATGCTGTCAGTTTAGTCCCTTCACTGGCGGTGTTGACTTTAATCATTTGATTAAGGTCATATCTGCCAGGTTTTTTCATTGTAAAATTACTTTTTTACCTTTTGTAATGTAAAAGTATCTATCTTTGACACTACATTAATGTCTTTTTACTTCTTAAATTTTTTTTTTTTGAGTTGGAGTCTCACTCTGTCGCCCAGACTGGAGTGCAGTGGCCGCTCCCGGCCACCGCAGCCTCGACCTGCTAGGCTCCGGCGATCCTTCCGCCTCAGCCTTCCATAGCTAGAACTACAGGCATGCGCTACCACACCTGGCTAATTTTTTGATTTATTGTAGAGATGAGGTCTTACCAAGTTGCCCAGGTGGGTCTCGAACCCGCGGGCTCAGGCATTCCCCTCACCTCAGCCTCCCAAGGTGCGGGATTACAGGCTGAGCCACCGAGCCTGGCTTACTTCTTAAATTTTTGCCTACTAGTTGTAGCATTCATTAATGATTCTTGCTGAATCAATTTTTGTTAGGTCACAATCCCCGTGGGGTCTTCAAAATGTTAGGTCAGACCAGATAGGGGTCTGTGATCTGGCACCATGCAAAAGATGCAAAGATTTGCACAGAAATTAGATTGGAAAATATAGTTTATTTAGAAAGTAAATTCGAGAGAGAGAGAGAAGAAATTCACCTCCCCGAGGCAGGGGAGGGGGCCAAAGCTTAAGGAAAACCTGGCAGCCATAGCTCAAAGAGCCATATGGCCAGACGAGAGCTTAGCAAAGCAATGGCCAATGGATGCTTGAGGTTGAATGCTTTTTAACCTTCCCTTTGATGGGGGCAGGTTGTTAAGGTGATTGAGTGGTCATCTGTTTCACATCATCACACACAGGGTAAGCATAGGTACTGACATCAGGATGATGAACAACAGGCAGATGGGTGGACTAGTCACATGACTGTAGTCATGGACTGAGGTCTGTCTGTGTCATGAAGGTCACGAAGGGTTGATTAGGTTAACTTGGCTTATAAAACAAGCTGGGGAGAGGGTTGTAGAACAATTACCAATAGCTACCTCTGAGAAACCAGTTCTGTCCTTGGCTAGTGATTAGAGGGTAAATCAAAGTGAACTACTGGAAAACATGACAAAGCTAAACAATGTTAAAATGGCTGCAGTTTGGCTACATTGACTCCATCTTGTCCTTTCAGTTTTTTAATATGATTTTTGGCAAATGGTGATTTGCAATTTTACCCCTCTCTCTACTTTGATTAGTTGGCTTACTACTGTAAGGAAGAGCTTTCCTTTCTCTTCCTATATAGTACTCATATTTATTTCAGCATAGACTTATAGATTTTATTTAGTCAATAAGTTATAATCCTTTGCTGTTATTATTTATTTTGGTGTTTAAATGATCTCTGATTTAGCCAGTGAGAGATACCTCATGCTGGCCCCAGTGTCGCTTTGACATGGTCCCATCAATCTTTGACCACTTTATGGTATAAAAAGATAATTCAGGCTCAGCTTGTTTTTCCTCTGTTCCAGCCCTGGAATTAGCCATTTATGCAAGGAACCTTTGTCCCTTTAGTGTAGAATGGAATTTAGAAATAAATATCTGGGGCTAGATATGCTCATCGATAGTGGAGTGCCATTGTTTCTAGGCCCTCTCAGGTTAGAACTGGGAAATAGAGGTATATATTTATGTGCATGTACATAGGCATATACAGATTCATATGCATATCTGTGGCTCACATACATTTATATCTCTTTATCTCTCTCTGTCTCCTTTCTCATTCTCTTCTTTCTTTCCCTTCATTCTTTCCTTACTTTCTCATTTTTTATCTATGTATTTGTTTGGTTTCCATTATCTATGATATGTATTTGCTCAATTCTAGAATGTGCAAAAAGTAGTTTCAGAATTGCAAACCATGCCTCTGCAAAAAAAAAGAAGAAAAAAGCCAATAAATTAGAGTTTAAAATTTGTTTAGAATGCATTTGTCTTTAGCCTAAGAGCATATGTATAGTGTTTAAATGCTGTGTTCAAAAGCTACTTGGGTTAATTTTTTTTCAGCTTTAGTGTAGTTATGTTATCCATTTGAAGTTCGGTTTGATTGATTTCTGTTAGTATTCATTTTTAGGCTCTTCATCCTTATGGATTTTATTTATTTTCTTTCTTCCTCTCTCCCTCTCTTCATTTATTCACTTCTTTCTTCCTTTCTGTCTCTCATGTATATGTGAAACATTAACGTGGTTCCAAATATACCTGTATTAAAAGGTATATTCAGAAAGAGTTATTTACTATTCCATTTCCTCTATGCTTTCTACCCAGGTCTCATTAGTCTCTGATTTTTCTTTACTCTGTTTCTTTTTGCACAAATGATCATGATGCATATAGATTTTCTCATGTTTCCCTTCTTTTTACATGAAGGATAGTCTTTTACAGATACATTTTTGTACTCTGAGCTTTTTGTTGAACAATATCCTGAGAAATCTTTCCATATCAGTTCATAGAGATGTCATAGAGAGCTTCCTCATTCATTTTTTTACATCTTCATAGTACTCCATTTTGTGGTGGATATACCATAGAGTTTATTCAGCCAATCTCCTGAATAAACTATGATTTAGATTGATTCCAATAATTTGCAATTACAAACAGTACAACAATGATTAACCCTGTGCATATGTATCGTTGGAGATATATCCATAGGGTAAATTCCAAAAGTGAGACTCCTGGGTCAAAAGGTAGACTATATGTAGTTTTGTTAGATATTGTCAAATTCCCTCCCATAAAGGTTGTGCCAATTTGCATTACCATGAGTACTCTGTGAGAGTGCCTGTTTTGCTACAGCTTCATCAACAGCATATATTGTTATCCTTTTTAAATTTTGTAGATCTTTTGGGTGAGAGATGATATTTTAGTGTATCTTTAACTTGTTATGAGATTGAACATCTTTTTATATGTTTGAAGGGCCATGTTTACATATTTTTTTGCAAATTGTCTAGTCATGTGTTTTTTTTTCCCATTTTCTATTGAGTTCTGTTTTTTCCCACCTTAATTTTTAAGATTTTTAATGTATAGAAACCATTTATATTTGCAAATAAAAAATATAAGAATATGGAAATATGCTTCTGCTTGAATGCAAAACAAAGTTTGTATTTATTGTGAGGAAAACTGACAAAAACTTGAGCATGCATAAGAAGGCATAAATGGACTGTCTAGAGCAAGATGCACTTAGGGGCAGGACAAAAGTGGGATCCAGCCACCAGATGAAAAATCTCAGGAAGCCCAGAAGAAGTATTGTCAGATGGCTTAAGTCTGGTGTGACTGTGTGGTACCATCTGTGGAGCAAGTTTTAGGAAACTCTGATAGGAGCCTGACATTTTGAAACAGGACAGGAGTTCATAACAGGACAAGCTAAGGGGCTTACTGGTTGCTGTGTGAAACTTTCTGGGTTGACTTTTAGAGGAGGATCTCCCAGTATATTAGTAAACAGGAGGATAATCCTGTGAGACTGGATGATTATAGGATAGAAACAGGAATATGTAATGAACTCAAGGGTGTAGGATAGTGGCTGATTCTATCAGTACAACAAAAAAATGCCTCTTAGCACTAATCTGGTAGGCAACATTTTAGAAACTTGATAATAGACATATACCAACTTTGCAATATGTAATTTTTCTAATATCTGCTTCCTTTCATTTACTTTAAAGAACCAACTGCAGTTTAATAGGAATGTTCCTACACATCCAAGCAACTTGGCAATCCGATATTCTTGCCCACATGCAATTAGAATTGAAAAACTGAAGGATTCATACAATGAATCATACCATTGTAAAGATGCAGATGTTAGGTTTGATTCTGGCCTAAGCAATTCTATTTCATTTTCCGTCATATCAGAAGAGAGACTTAGCTATGCTGTCCACTTAGCCAAAAGAGATGTGAAACGAAGACAACTTGAAGAACATATAAAAGAACATCATTTCAGAAGTCAGCCCCAAAGCTCTCAGAAATGTGGACACACTAAGTATAAAATAAATGACCACAGGGAGGAAAGGAAGGAATCAAAGAGTCAAGAGGTCTATCACTGCAGCCATCAGCCATCCAAAGTGGAAATCTCCAACTCAGGTGCCAAGGTATACCTGTATGCATCTCATCCAGGACAGTCATACTTTGCTGTGCCAAATTCACCACCCAGTCGGGATCCAGGCCTTCAGCCACATTCTAGGATAGGTGACCACACAAACTCAAGTGAACAGAAAAGTCTACTAGAAGTCCAACGACTCCAGAAAGAATTGAGCAGTTGTATCCACAAAATTGAAGAGGTAGCTAAAAAAGGTGAGAAAAATTAGATTCTTTGCTTTGACCTGATACTGTGAGTGTGGGGTAGTTCAAATGCATTCCTTGGGGAATCTCTCACTCTACCACCAATTCCATTCCTTTCTTCTGTGTATTGGTTCACTAGAGTATGAGCACTTGTGACATGACAATTGGACTTGGAGTTTAACTGATGTCTTCTTTGTCTAAAGAGTCTGCCCTGCCCTCACCCTTCTTTCTGGCAGAGGCTTGTGAAAGAGCTACTTCACTGAAGGCTACATGTCATCTGTGTACTGACTAGGAGTTGGGGTACCTGCTATCTGAACCTTAAGTCTTCTGGCATCTGAGTGCAAATTATTCTATAATGTTTTCCTTCTTTTTCCAGGAGTCCTTCTGGCAAAATTAATTTGCTCAGAAAAAGAGCATAATGTATGTATATTGTAGATAAAACCAGTTGTGGCCTGACATGGTGGCTCACACCTATAATCCCAGCACTTTGGGAGACCGAGGCGGGAGGACCACTTGAACTCAGGAATATGAGACCAGCCTGGGTAACATAGGGAGATCTTATCTTTACAAAAAAATAAAAAAATTAGCCAGGCAGAGTGGTGCACATCTGTAGTCGCAGCTACTCAGGAATGGAGAGGATTGTTTGAGTCTAGGAGTTCAAGGTTGTGGTGAACTATGATTGTGCCACTGCACTCTAGTCTGGGTGGTAGAGTAAGATCTGAACTAAAAACAACAACAACGACAACAACAACAACCCAGTTCTCACTTGGGCAGTGTTTAGATGAGTATGCCCTACTGACAAGGAAGGTTATAGGTATATGTTTAAAATGTCTGACCACTGGTTAGAAAGGAAGGAGTGTAATCATCGTATATTGTTTTCTACAATTCTTTTTTTTTTTTTTTTGAGTCAGATTTCTACTCTTGCCCAGACTGAAATGTAGTGGCACACTCACAACTACTGCATCCTTGACCTGCTGGACTCAGGCAATCCCTCCATCTCAGCCTTCCAAGTTGCTGGAGCCACAGGCATGCACCACTATGCCTGGCTAATTTTTGTTGATTTATTGTAGAGACAAGATCTTGCTAAGTTGCCCAAGCTGATATCGAAGCCCTGGGCTCAGGTAATCCTGTCATCTCTGCCTCCCAAAGTGCTGGGATTTCAGGTGGAGCCACTGTGCCTGGCTTGTTTTCTAAAATTCTTTAGTGTGAGGACACTAAAGGGCCTTTTCATTTTCCTGGGGAGTAGAAGATTGATTCCATGTGGGAATGTAGAGTTACTGTAGCTAACAAGTAGGGAACATACCCAGCTTTCAGACTGTAAGGAGTGAGTTGAGCATCAAAAGGACCTGTTGTGCTAGGATAATATATAGTCTAAAATTATCTTCTGCATTTTAAATTTAATTAATACATGCATATGTGTATATTTGCGTGTTACAGAAAGAATTAAAGGTATCTTAAAAAATAGGTATGAACAAGATAAAACAAAAAATATGTACATGAAGATATTGTGGTATAGGAAAACATAAGGAAAGGAAAAAGATTGACCAGGAATGAGTTACAAGTTTGTTTCTGAGCTTCCTAGGAGCCAGCTAAAGAAGGACCTGCAATTAGTTGGAGAATTGTAGAGTCTAAAACGGAAAAAAAAATGGTATAAAGAAAACAATTAGTTCATATAAAAAAAAAATAAGGTCAGAAAGAAAATTTTCCTGTGGGTCTTCTTCAAAGTATATTGTGTAATATCATGAACAATTAAAAAACTTTGCAATATTAAAATAACAGAAGTATAGCTAATTTCTCATTACATTCCTTAGCCTATGGTATGACCCTCCCACATACTTTGAATAGAAGTCATGCTACCAGGGGAACGAAGCCACAAGGCCCACTGCTCTGGTTATCTAGCCTATTACAGGGGATTTTTAGAGCAGAGTTTTCAAACTCTGTGGTGGAGGACTGAATTGGTTTATTTTATTTGTTTAAATTTCCAGTCTGTCGCAAACCAATACTTTGTGAACTATAAAAGTGTCACAGCAGTGGCAAATTGCTGTTAAAAGATGTAAATGTGTATCTTCAATTTCTCTACTTACTTTGTCATGAGCTAATAATTAATAATAGTTTGCAATGGTTCCTAGTTGCAGACCACCTTTTCAGTAGCCCTGAAGCACCCATTTGTGCTTCCTAAGTACTGCTTTGTAGACTGGATACATCAGAATCATCTGCAAGGTGAGCAGTTAAAAACCCACCTAAGCCAGTTCCCATTTATATTCATATCAGTATGTGAATCTGCATTTTCTCCCTACTGTGTAGTCCAAACAAGAGACAGAAGTAATTTGGCATACAGGCTCTCATAAGACTATCTCTGCATATACAATTCCTGACTTCAGATTTTTGCTTTCTTCAAAACAGTCTTTTACTCTTTTCATTGTTTGTTGTTTTAATGAGTAAATATTTAAAAATTGAACTTAAAAAATACACTTACACTAAAAAAATATTGCTTTTGTCTGACTTGTATATTGGAGTTTTGTATAAGAATTTGTTTGTATAAACATATTTGAAAACCACAGACTAGAAGGAACGGATAGATTTCATCTCTTTCAGGCAATCTTCCAGAAACAATTTCTTTGAATCAATCTTTTGAAAATGTAGAGCATCAGTGTGTACAAGGATTAGACACTCAATTTTTTCTTTCTTTTCTTTTTTTTTTTCTTTTTCTTTTTGAGTTGAAGTCTCACGCTGTCGCCCAGGCTGGAGTGCAGTGGCCCAGCCTTGCCCTGCTGGGCTCAGGTGATCCTTCCACCTCAGCCTTTCAAGTAGGTGGAACTACAGGCTCATGCCACCATGTCTGGTTAATTTTTTGATTTATTGTAGAGATGAGGTCTTGCCAAGTTGCCTAGGCTGGTCTTGAAACTGTGGTCTCAGGCAGTCCTTTCACCTCAGCCTCCCAAAGTGCTGGGATTATAGGCGTGAGCCACCATGCCTGGCTGACACTCAATTTTAATACTCGCTATCTTAATGTGTTAGGGAAAAGATTTCTCTTTTGGGTTCAAGATAAGAAAGTATAAAATTAATCTTGTTAAACATAAAAATAAGCCAATAAAAAGTTTTTTAAAAGATAGAAAGCGTAACAGATTTTGGATCAATATAAAGAATTTTAAAATAATAAGAGATGCCTTACAGTGAAATAGTTATCCAGTGGGATTTGATTCAAGGAATTCTGGCATGGAGGGGGTGTTGATCAAGTTAATGTCTTAATGTCCCTTCCATCTCTGAGTCAGCACGTAGGCCCACTCATTGCTGGTTTCTTGGCTGATGAAAATGAAATTTTCTGTTACAGTAGCCTCATTTTTTTTCTTAGTAAAACTAAAGATCTTCAACCTTATTATTTCTTAAGTAATTGAAATTGTTTTAAAGTTTTATATGTGTGTATGGTTTATAATCCACTTTTGGGGGAAAACTATTTTCAGATAGACTAGAAGAAGCTTTGGATCCAGATGAAGAACGTCGAGTCCATATCAGGAGACAGGAGCAAGCTGTTCGTTCTGCCCGAATGCTCTATGTCCTCCAGCAACAGGTGTGGAATGTTCAGGAAGAAGTGAGGCAGTCAGCCTTGTGTATTGCTTTCTTAGAAAATTTCAGTGTTCCTTTTAAATCTCAGAAAGATTAGCACCAAAGTATTCTAACATGAATTCAAATGGAGTTGTGAGGCTAAATTTCCTGAACATGTGGACAAATAATTCTTCCTCTTTGTAATCTGGCTTTATATGTTTGTGTGTATTATATGTAATTATGGCCAAACTCCTTAAACAGTGTTACTTTTTGAGGTCATATACTCTTGAGAACCTACTAAAAACTGCCCACCCCCAAAATGCTTATTATATTATACCACCATATTTTTGCATAGGAAGTTAGGTAGATCTGTTATCCTGGAAGCCTTGGTCCCAGGGATGAGGAAAGGGACCTAGTTATTTCCTGTCTCATGTTTATAATGTACTAGAAGCTTGTAGATAGTAAATAATTTGGTTATATTCTTTATTAGCCAGTAAAGAATGAAGACCATGTTTAGGATACATTTAGTGGCAGATAAATGGGCATTTACATTCTTTACATTGCAATGAATTTTTAAAAAAGTGGTTTATTCATTAAGCCTTTAACTCATTTTTGGTCACTGAAGTTGCTTGTTGGCCTTATTGCTTGAACCAGAAACTGTATTTTTTCATTTAAAAGAAAATGCCTGCGTTAGATTTTGCTCTATTTATTTAGGTTCTATTTCAGTTCTTATTTTACACTGCTGCTATAAAGATTGTTCTAAAACATAAATCTTACCATGTTACACCTCTGCTTAAAAGACTTCAGTGGCTTTCTGTAACTTAGAGGATGAACGTTAAATTCTTCTTTTTTTGAGTGGAGTCTTACTCTGTCACCCAGGCTGGAGTGCAGTAGCACAATCATGGCTTACCACAGCCTTGACTTCTTGGGCTTCGGTGATCCTTTTGCCTCAGTCTTCTAAGTAGTTGAGACTACAAGTGTATGCCACCACGCCCAACTGATTTTTTGTAAAGATGAGGTCCTGCTATGTTGCTCAGGCTGGTCTCAAACTCCTGAGCTCAAGCAATCCTTCCACCTCGGCCTCCCAAAATGCTGGGATTACAGGTGTGAGCCACCCTGCCCTGCCTGAAAGTTTAATTCTTTATTGTGGCACGTAAGACTCCATGATCTGGCCCTCTTATCTTTCCAGAGCCATTCTCACCTTTCTTCCTTCATGTTAAATTCCTATTACATTGGGGACCAAGGGATGGAAGGTGAATACTGCTCTATTCACTATCTTGAATTGGAAACTAATAACTATTTTTTGGGTACATGAATGAAGAGCCTTTTCTCATTTTCAAGTGACTTGAATTAATAATGGTTATATTTGGACAAGATCCAAATATCTTGTATCCTTTTCTACAAAAAAGATCAGTGGAAAGATATGAGGTTTTCCTTTTTTTCCCTTTATAAAACAGGTTAAAGAAATTCAGGAAGAATTGGATAAATTGAGTCCACATAAAATTAAACACACTAAGAAGGTATGATATGATACAATTAAATTGTAATTAATACTTATTTATAAATTACATTTCCCAGTGTTTTGTTAGTGTTGTGTGTGGGTTCTCTGCACTAATATCTTCAGTGCTTGCAAAAGCCTGTTAGTGAGGGAGTGAACACCTTAAATATTCTGAATATGGGATTGCCTTCCAAGGAGCAGCTTCTGAAAAATAGATTTTTGTTGTTTTTCGCTGCAGTGTAAGAAACTGAGACTAGGAAGGAAAAGACTTTGTCATTAGAAAACTTTATATTTGACAGTTCCCTTTACTATGAAAAAGTTTTCACAATAGGAAGCACTTTAAAGAGAAAGAAGATAGATTATAAATATTCTTAAAGGTTGAGTTAATGTTATGAAGTTCTGAATATTGAAATAACTTCTCACATCTTTTTTATTGCCAGTCAAGGACAATGTCTAGGCTGGCGGCTGCCCATCGAGGAGCGATTCGGGCCTTACAGATGTTTGTCACTCAGTTTACTGACCGAGGCGAGCATCCAGTTCCTGCTCAGTGTAGGGAGCTGGGCAGCCTTATTCGCCAGCTTTCACTTTGTTCTGCCAAGCTGGATTCTGATCCTTCTGTTCCTGATGTGGTTATAGATATTCTGCAACAAATTGAGGTATGAAATTGACTCCAATTTTTGTTAAAAGTGTATTGGGAAGTGAGGCTTACTGTCTCCTACATTATTAGGATTTATGGAGACTATAAGACAAAGCTGTTACCTAGTAAATTGAAACTTTGCAGAGGGTAGAAGAAGCAGTTCAATTTTTGTTTGTTTTTATAGTCTAGTCTATATTACTATACTTCATTTCTTTGAAAATTGGTGATGTGAGTATGAAACACAACAACTTTAAATCAGGTTCATTAGTTAAACAGAATGTTTCATTCACTGGCTATGCCATTTAAGAAAAAGAATTTGGCCAGGTGCGGTGGCTCAGCCTGTAATCCCAGCACTTTTGGAAGCTGAGGCAAGAAGATTGCCTGAGGGGGTTTGAGGCCAACCTGGGCAACTTGGTAAGACCTCCTCTCTACAACAAATCAAAAAATTAACCAGGTGTGATGGCCTGTGCCTGTAGTTCTAGCTACCTGGAAGACTGAGGTAGAGGGATCACCTGAGCCCAGCAGGTCGAGGCTGTGGTGGCCATGAGCATGCCACTGCACTTTAGCCTGGGTGAAAAGAGTGAGACTCCAACTCAAGAAAAAAAAATTTCTTAGCATAGAAAAGGAAGACAGCCAATCACTGTGAAATTTGTACTTAGATTGGAATATCAATGTTTAATCTAAATGACTTTTAGAAAAGAAGAAACACTTAAAGATATAATATATGGAAGCAGAGCTTCAAATATTGTGATATAATTAGAGACTTCTAGAAATCACAGCTGACATGTGCTAGTCAGAAATGGATAGTGTTCATAGTTCTAATTGATGACAAACAACAATAGTAATATGCCCTTAACTGTATAGTTCCCTGAAGTTTGCACAATGCCACCACGTAATTATTCCTTTTGATCCTTACTACAGCAATGTGATTTGCAATGGATTATTACTACTAATGTTATAGGTTAAATTTTTTCAAAAACAGAAGTCAGTGGGATGATACAGATACTTCTCTGGAGATCTGAAAATCCAATTTCTATTTTCTGACTCCTGTGTCAGCATTATTTCCAGTACATCATATGTTTTCATCCACAAATAAAAAAGGTGATCTTTATGCTAGTGTGACGTAAGAAGTTGATAGCTGTGTAAGAAAGTGGGATAGTAGAGAGAATTCTGGACTAAATGACATGCCAGTTCTGCCACCATTAATTTGCACTTGGTGGTCTTTCAGTTCCCTTCTCTTAGTTTCATTATTCAGCAAATATGTTTATGATTTGCATTGGTTACATTTGGGTATATAGAACTGATTATCAGAAATGTTACCATCAAATGCAGACCTCAGAACATAAGAAATATGAATTGGTCAAAGTGATTGCATTTAGAGTACATGTCTTCATAATCCTAGAAAGGATCTTAAGAGACTATCTGGTCCCTTGCCCACATTTTGAGCTTGAGCAAGAGTACCTTTAACATATGTTTCTTGGGGTTTTTTTGAATAGGAGTCTTGCTCTTGTCACCCAGGCTAGAGCCACTGCAGCCTCGACCTACCGGGCTTAGGTGATTCTTCCGCTGCAGCCTTCCAAGTAGCTAGAACCACAGGCACGCACCACCACGCCCAGCTAATTTTTTTATTTATTGTAGGGATGAAGTCTCACCAAGTAGCCCAGGCTGGTCTCAAACCTCTGGACGCTGGCAGTCCTCTCGCCTTGGCCTCCCAAAGTGCTGAGATTACAGGCGTGAGCCACTGTGCCCAGCCTAACATAATATTTCTTAAACAGAATGTTTTTATCTCTCCTATTTTTGAAAATACTCGATAGCAAAATAAATTTATTGTTATCTTTCTTGTTGTTGTACTATACTGTTTTATGTCTTGCTATCTTTTTATTACCTTATTATAATCTGAACTAAACCTCTTCTGACTCTGTTCAGTTGTCCTTAATTTGTACTAACCAGATGGAGGCTGGGCCCTTACTGCCCAGTAATGAGTAAATGGATACTTATTAAAGGAAATGCATTTTTTAGAAAGGCAAGACACAGATCATCTGTCATTATTATAGTAGACAAGTGACCAGAGCCACTGGACTACTGGACCTGCTATTTTAGTTTACGAAGGTGTGTCTTAAATATAGTGTTTACCCACTTAGAAGATTCCTTGAGGTTATGAGGTTTTTGTTGAGAATTAAAAAGATATTAAAGCGTTTAGGATTATATTCTGAAGACTACAGTTAATTTCTAAAATGGTTATCCTTGATTTTAAGATTTGGATGCCTTTAAAAGTAGTTATGCCAGGCGCAGAAGCTCATGCCTGTAATCCCAGCACTCTAAGAGGCAGAGGCAAGAGGATCACTTGAACCCAGTAGTTCAAGACTGGCCTAGGCAACATAGCAAGACTTCATCTCTACAAAAAAATGAAAAAGTAGCTAGGTATGATGGCATGCACCTGTAGTTTCAGCTACTTGGGAGGCTGAGGCAGAAGGCTTGTCAGAGCACAGGAGGTGTCAGGGCTGTGACGAGCCATGATTGTACTATTATATTCTAGCCTGGGCTACCAAAAAAAGTAGCCATATTCATTTTCTCTTTGCTATTGGTTTTAGTGAGCTAAACATATAAAAGAACTTGCAGAAATCATTTTTACAAATCAATTAGATGTCTTAATAAAATTTTAAAATTAACATTAACCATTAGAGACAGCCATTTTATTTTATTTTTGAGACAGAGTCTTTCTCTTTCCTAGGTTGGATTATAGTGGTGTAGTCATAGCTCACTGCAGCTTAGGACTTCTGGGGTCAAGCCATCCTCCTACCTGAGCCCCCTGAGTAGCTGGGACTACAGGCATGCATCACCACACCTGGCTCATTGTTTATTTTTTCGAGACAAGGTCTTGCTATGTTGCCCAAGCTGGTCTGGAATTCCTGGACTCAAGGGATCCTCCCACTTCAGCTGTCCAAAGTAGGATTACTGGGATTATAGGTGTGAGCCAATGCGCCTGGCTGAGATAGCTTCTTAATAATACATTTCTCTGAAGTCCTTGTTTTCAGTTTTGTGATTGAAAGTCATACTTTTGTAAGATAAACTGAGAGAATAACTGACTGTTTCATGGCAGGCTTTGGAATCTCTCCTGGAAAAGAAACTGTCACCAAAAAAGGTGAAGAGATGTTTCAGTGAAATTCGGAGCAGATTTCCTGTTGGTAATCAAACAACCTTAGATACATGGCCAAGTACATTATCAAAGAGTGAGAGGAGACCTTTTGTAGCAAAGGAGACATTTCCACAGGAAACAGGTCGACCTTCAGTGGCAAAGGAGCTTCTTGCTGGTATGTGTCTTAAAATATTTATTACAAGATACTTTAATCATTGAAATTATCTGGGCTTTAACAGTTACTACACAGAGGGGAAAGTCAGGATTTAGAACATAGTCCACAATGGATGAACTTTAACTGGGATCAGTACATAGCAACCAAGATACTTCCTTAGGCTGGAAGCTGGATATTCTTCCATATAGGAGAGTGGAGACAGTAAGATTTCCTTTTCCTTCATCATAGTGTTTTGACTACCCAAAGTAAATTCTTTTGGAGCTGGAAGTTGGAACCCTACTTTCTAAAAGTTTACTATATTTTATTATTATTATTTATTTAATGCCAACTTCCCCCTTAAAAGTGGGCATATAATTATGTTTTGACTAGCAGTGACATTAGAATATATTTCCCTACATCTTCCCCAAGTACTACTTTATATAACAAAATTTAAAATTTTTTTCAAAGATAGAAAAATGTTATCTTATTATTTTATATTACACTTCTCTGATTCCTAGTAAGGGTGATCATTTCGTCCACATGTTCTTAGCCATGTTTATTTTCTGTTCTGCAGTTTGCCTATTCCCATTCTTGATCCCTCTTCCTGTTGGGTTATAAGTTTTTTGCTTATGGATGTATAGAAATACATTTGTTTGTATGTTATATATATATAGGATCTTAATCTTTTTTCAGTTAATATATTGCAGATATATTCCCCTATTTAGTCACTCATCTTTGAAATGTGTTTATGATGTCTTTTCTGGTACAGACAATTTTAATTTTGTGGGCAAATCATCCATCTTTCTTACGTATTGTATTTTAATATTTGATAAGACAGGCCTCTTTTTCTTCTTCTTTTTGAAAAATTTGAAAATAATGTCATTCCTTATCTTTTCTGAGGAATTTAGAATGAGCTTGTCAAATTCCATGAAAAATGCTATTGAGATTTTGATTTGTATTATGTCGAATTTATATAATAATTAGGGGAAAAATGACGTTCTTACAATATGGAGTCTCTCCATGCAATTATTCATGCCCGTTTTCCACCTCTTCAGTCGAATTTTATAATTTTTTTGCATATAGGTTTTATTAATTTCTTGCTAAGTTTATTTCTAGTTTTTATATTTTATAGGTTTTTTTTTTTACTTTTTTTTTTTTTTTAAAGGCAGGTTCTTACTCTGTTGCCCAGACTGGAGTGCAGTAGCTTGATCATAGCTCACTGCAGCCTTGAACTCCTGGGCTCAAGTGATCCTCCCACCTCAGCCTCTTGAGTAAGTAGCTGGGACTATGGGTGTGTGCCACCACCCCCCGCTACTTTTTTTTTTTTTTTTTTGAGAAATAGGGTATGGCTATGTTGCCCAGGCTGATCTTAAACTCCTAACCTCAAGCAATCCTCCTGCCTCCCAAAGTGCCGGGATTGTAGGTGTAAGCCACTGTGCCCAGCCTATTTTATAGTTTTTATAGCTAGTATGAATAGGAAACTTCTTTTCATTAAATTTGTTATTGCTACTTAAAGGAAAGCTGTTGGATTTGTACATTACTCTTATAGCTTTCACTGTGCTGAAATCTCTTATTTGTCATGATACTGTATTTTGTTGGTTCTGAGGTACACATTTGAACATTTCTGAAATTGGGGTGTATTCTTAGGTGATGATAACTTATAATTAATTGTAACATTTTAAAATTGTAAACATTTAAAGCAACATTTCAAAATACTTGATGCATAAAGTAATGATGTATCTTATAATTGATACTTTAGGTTTGGTGAAATATGGGATTTTGTTAGTTAATTCTTTTGTATTTTTCCAGATAGGTGAGATTGCCTATAAGTAATTATGGAAAAAGCCAGTAAATTAGTTTTATTTATTTATTTTTTGAGTTGGAGTCTTACTCTGTCCCCCAGGCTGGAGTGCAGTGGCATGCTTACGGCCACCCAGCATTGGCCTGCAGGGCTCAGGCAATCCTTCCACCTCTATCTTCCAAGTAGCTGGAACTATAAGCACGTGCTACCATGTCCGACTAATTTTTTGATTTGTTGTAGAGACAAGGTCTCAACAAGTTGCCCAGGCAATTCTTGAACCCATGGGCTCAGGCAGTCCCCTCACCTTGGCCTTCCAAAGTGCTGGGATTACAGGCTTGAGCCACAGCGCTCGGCCTAGTTTTCCTTTTTTATTTAAAGTACAGATAGAAAAGTGCACAAAATATAAACTTATAGCTTAATTAATTATCAGAAAAGAAAAGCATTTCTATAACTATCCAAGTCAAGAAATAGAACATTACTTGCATCTACGAAATTCTCCTTGAATACACCAATCTTTATCTCTTTCTTCTTCCCCAAATTATTATTGTTCTGACTTTTTAATGCCATACTTTGGTTTTGCCTGATTGGAAACTTTTTAAAAATGGAACTACACAATGGATATTCTTTTGGGATTGGCTTCTTTAACTTAACACTTTGTGAGATTCATCTGTTTTGTTTGTGTAGCTGTGATTTGTTAATGTTCTGTGATTGTTAATGTTCATTGCTGTATTGTATGACTGTATCATAATTTATTTATCTTTTCTGTTGTTTGAATCATTGAGTCATTTCCAACCTTGGATGATTATAAAGAAAGCCACTATATCTTCTGTATGTCTCTTGGTACATGTGTGCATGCATTTCTGTTAAGTATGTTCCCAAGAGTATAAATGTTAGACCATAGTGTATGTGTTTGTTCAATAATAGTAGATAAAGTTTCTTCTTGAAAGTAGTTTTATCATGTTATAGTCCCACCAACAGTGTATGAGAAAGTTGCTACATGTCTTTATCAGAACTTGTTGTTATTAGTTTTTTAAATTTTAGTCACTTGGTTGGTGTGTAAGTTCATTATTGTGGTTTTCATTACATTTTCTGGATGACTAATGGTGTAAACACTTTTTAATATATTTATAGGCCACTTAGATGTCTTTCGTAAAGTACCAGTTCAAATCTCTTGCTCTTCCTGTCTCCCTCTCCATCTCTTATCTCTCTTTCACTTTCTTTCTTTTCTTTCTCTCTCTCTCATTTTTGTTCATTTGTAGCTTTTTTTCAGGAGTATTCTATTTGTGGAACCTTTCTCAGTTATTGGTGTTATAAATATCTTAGAAATAGGATATGACTTGCTTTTAAATGTCTCAATGGTGTATTTGATGAACAGAATTCTTAATTCCACTGTGGTTCAATTAATTAGTCTTCTCCTGTATAGTCTGTTTTGTTTTTATATGCTGTCTAAAGCTTCTCTTATGCCAGGGTTAAGAAGACATTTTCTGATGTTATTTCCTAGAAAAGTGTTATTTTCTTCTAGATGAATATCCAGTTGACCTAGCACTATTTGTTGAAAAGATTATTCTTGGGGAAGGGGGCACACCGCATCAGCAAGGATACCTGCATAATGAACATTTGTATATCTAACCCTGAATTGTATACCACATATTTAAAATAAAAAATTAAAATTAAAAACAAAGGATTATTCTTTCCCCCAAAGTGATATGCAGTGGCAATTTGTTATTAATCATGGATCCACATACATGTCTGTCAATTTCTGGACCCTCTGTTCTTTTACTTTGATCTAATTATTGATCCTTAAACCAGTGCTACACTTATTTAGTTATTCTATCTTGATATACAGTTGAACAGCTTTTCCCACATGTTCTTTTTCCAGAATGTTTTTTGGCTAATCTTAACCCTTGGTATTTCCATAGAAATTTTAGAATTGGAATTCAATTCACTGTTTTCCATCAAACCTCCACCCTTCCTCCAAAAAGCCAAAAGTCAACCTATTGGAATTTTGATGGGGAGCACCAAACCTCCTCCCCTGTTACCCTCTCTAAAAAGCCAAAAAACAGCTTATTGGAATTTCAGTGGGGAATCGATATCTTTACAATATTGGATTTCCAAATCTACAAGCAGAGTATATCCCTCCATTTATTTAGGTTGTCTTTAAATACTCTCAGTAGTTATAGATACACAGTGTGTGTGTGTGTGTGTGTGTATATATATATATATATATATATAGCTTATATATATATATATAGCTTATATATATACATATATGTAATTTGTTTATGTGTGTGTATGATCTTGTTCATCTTTCATTAGATTTACTTCTTAGTATTGATATTTTCAGTGCTCTCATGAGTGATTTTTTAAAAATTTAATTTCCAATGCTTAGTGCTGGTCTGTAGACGTACAATTGATTTTGATTTTTATGTATTGACCTTGTATCCAGCAACCTAGCTAAGTTCATTTCTTTCTTTCTTTTTTTTTTTTAAATGAATTGCACATACTCAATTTTTTTTAATGCCCAGACTAGTCTAAAACTTGGACTCAAGCTATCCTCCCACCTCAGCCACCCAAATAGCTGGGATTATAGGCACATGCCATTGTGCCCAGCAGCTCATTTATTTCTAATAATTTATCTGTAGATTGTTTTGTTATGTATTCATATCATCTATTAACAACTGGTTTATTTCCTCCTTTCCAATCTTTATTCTTTTTATTTTTTTCAATAATTTTCTGTTTTTGTTTGCTTGATCACTGATATAAAGATATCAGTGTAGATGACTGATATAAAGATATGTTAAAATCTCTTGTAATACTTGAGATTTTCTTAATTTCTCATTTCATGCCTTTTGATTTTTTCTTCATGTATTTTGAAGTTGTGTTGCTAGATGCATAAGAGTAAGTCTTTTTTAATGGATTTTATATGTTGTTATTAAATGTCTCTATCTCGGCCGGGCTCGGTGGCTCAGCCTATAATCCCGCGCTTTGGGAGACCGAGGTGAGTGGATTGCCTGAACCCGTGGGTTCAAGACCCGCCTGGGCAACTTGGTGAGACCTCATCTCTACAATAAATTAAAAAAATTAGCCGGGTGTGGTAGCACACGCCTGTAGTTCCAGCTACTTGGAAGGCTGAGGCGGAAGGATCGCCGGAGCCCAGCAGGTCGAGGCTGCGGTGGCCGGGAGCGGCCACTGCACTCCAGTCTGGGCGACTGAGTGAGACTCCAACTCAAAAAATAAAAATAAAAAATAAAAAAGTACCATTTAGATATAGCAAATTGGGTTGTCAAGTCCTGAGTCTCAGTCTTATGATCCAGTGTTCATTCCACTATTAGAGTTGCCTTCCTGAGACAGACCCATAAACACTTCTGTGTAGTAGTCTGTATGACATTGGGTTAAAGGATATGTTTTAGAAGAGATTTTCTTTTTAGAACTTAATCTCACAGATGAAGGAGATTCTGACACACTTTAGTATACCTTAAAATACTCTCCTATAGTAACTCTTTCTGGGTTTGTCATCTGTAACTTTTTTTTCCCCTTTTCCTTTTGCTATATCATTACTTCACATGTGGAAGTTGGCTTTTGTGGTATATTTGACATCCACTACATGGAAAATTCCTTCTCACTGAGGCTTACGCAGAATTTAGAGTGCCTCCTAAATGGAGGATTCTGGAGTTTCATAGTTAAACGGATATTCACTCCTTTCATATTGTTCATGATTTTATAGAGAAAAGTTAACATTACCCTGTCTAATTTATGTCTTCCTCCATACAGAATTTTGATCCAGTTAGTAGACTGTCCCATATTTTCACTTATTCCCCTCACTTTATGGATGCTACCTAAAGTGTCCTTTCCAAACTATGGAAATGTCTCCTTCTCTTTAAAGTCCCAAACAGCATTAATTGCCAGGTCATTTATGCTTCTATCACATTTTGTTTTCTATCTTAGCACCTTTCAAAGGACCGTTTTATGCTTTAGTTAGTGACATGGGAAACTGACCTCCCTGTGGTAGGTACTTTGTCTAATTCATCTCTCTAATATCAGCATTTTACATACATTATGTACTAAAGCAATTTTTGTTAGACTTGAATTAATCATGGTCTACCTCAAAGGCCATTTCTTCTATGAAATCTTTCTTAGCTAATTATTTTCATGTCTCATTTTTTCATGTTAAGTTTCTTGAGACTAGGAACCATGTTAAGTAATTTCTGAATTCTCAGTGTTTATTTGTGCTTTATATATTAAATATTTTCGTATTTTTGGGTAAATTAGTTAGTTACTAAAAGAAAGGGTAGGAAGAGGAAGAAAGAAGAAAGAAGGAAGGATGGAAGGTTAAATGATTTGGGTTTTTTATTTCTTTTTTTTAAATGTGTTTTTCAGTTTTTACCAGTTTTCACTGGAAAACCTGCTAGACAAATTCTAAAAGAGCTGTAACACTGATTTAAAAGAGAAAAAGAGGAAGAAAGAAGGGAAGAAAATGGAAAAGAAAAGAATGATTACAGTGAAAGGGAATGATAATTGTGACCTAGAGCACTGTCATGGAAAAAGCAGAAATTGTTAGAAAGATGCTAAAATCAGCTCTTCAAACATCAGCAACACATGTTATATTGTACTAGATAACATTATCTCACCAAAGATCCATGGCAGAGCCCGAAGTTTTCTCTCGCTGATTGCTAACTACATGGATAAAATGAACACGTCTGTTATGTGAATATTGTTTTTTCCTTTTTTGAGACAAGGTCTCACTCTGTTGCTGAAACTGGAGTACAGTGGCACAATCACAACTTACTTTAGCTTGGACCTCCTAAGTGATTCTCCTGCCTCATCCTCCCCAGTAGCTAGGACTATAGGCGCATACCACTGTACCCAACTGACTTTTTGATTCCTTTGTAGAGATGGAGTCTCACTATGTTGCCCAACCTGGTTTTGAACTGGCCTCAAGTGATCCTCCAGATTTGGCCTCCCAAAGTGCTGGGATTATAGTCATGAGCTATTGCGCCTAACCTGAAAAATGTTTTTTATTAGGGTTCATTGTGATCCTTGTTGAAGCACTAATGGTTACTGGGTAGGAAATGACACTAGCTTTTGTACTAAATGAAGACTCAAAATGTGATCCCATTTGTATTTTTTATGAATGTACTTTTGAACTCTTTTTTTTGAGTTGGAGTCTTACTCTATCGCCCAGGCTGGAGCACAGTGGCATACTCATGGCCACCCCAGCATCAACCTGCTGGGCTAGGGCAATTCTTCCGCCTCAACCTCCCAAGTAGCTGGAACTACAGGCACGTGCTACCACACCCAGATATTTTTCAATTTATTGTAGAGACAAGGTCTCACCAAGTTGCCCAGACTGGTCTCGAACCCCTGGGCTCAGGCAATCCTCTGACCTTGGCCTCCCAAAGTGCTGGGATTATAGGCTTGAGCCACCGTGCCCGGCCACTTCTGAACTCTTTATATTAAGAAGTGATATATAACATATTAAAGAGTGGACACTATACAACGACTATGGAAGACAGTATGGAATTTTCTCAAAAAATTAAATGAAGACTTGCCATATGATCCAGAAATTCCACTTCTAGGTTTATATCCAAAGGAATTGAAAGCAAGGACTTGAACAGATATTTGTACACCAATGTTTATAATGGCATTAATCATAATAGCCAAAAAGGGGAAGCAACCCAAGTGTTCGCTGATGGCTGGCCAGATGGATAAACAAAATGTGGTATGTACATGCAAGGGAATATTATTCAGCCTTATAAAGAAGGAAATTCTGATACATGCTACGACATGGATAAACTTTAAAGACCGTTATGCTAACTAAAATAGCAAGACACAAAAGGACAAATGTATGAATTCACATGTATGAGATACCTTAGATGATCAAATTCATAGACAGAATTACTACAGGAGAGGAGGGGAATGGTGAATTACTGTTTAATGAGTGAATACAGAAATTGAGTTTGAAATGTATAAAAAAGTTCTGGAGATGGAAAATGGTGATGGTTGTACAACAGTGTGAATATACTTAATACCATGAATTGTATACTCAAAATTGATTAAGATTTTACATTTTATATATATTTCCCTACATTTAAAAAAAAAGAGTGGGCCCTAATCATATAGACTTGAGGTTTTGGGGTTTTTTTTTCAAGTCAGAGTCTCACTCTGTCACCCAGACTGGAGTGCAGTGGCACACTCATAGCACCGCAGCCTCAACCTGTTGGGCTCAGGCAATCCTTCTGCCTCAGCCTTTCAAGTAGCTGGAACCACAGGTGTGCACCACCACACCCAGCTAATTTTTTGATATACTGTAAAGGTGAGGTCTCACCATGTTGCTCAGGCTGGTCTCGAACCCCTGAGCTCTGGCAATCCTCTCACCTCTGCCTCCCAGAGTGCTGGGATTACAGGCATGAGCCACTGTACCCGGCTTGGACTTGAGTTTTATCTTGGTTCCATTGCTTACTAGTTGTGTCATCCCGAGCAAAGTCACTTAATGTCTTCCGGTTCAGGGTTTCTCATTTGTAAAATGAGATTGTTGTAAGAATTAATTCAGAGAATGCAGGTATATACATTGAAAAGTTTCATTAGTATTAGCAATTATTGTTACACCTAGAAACACACCAAATCTAACTGAAATATTGAAACAATTGTCTAAATGAATGACTTTTTACATTTTTCCTTCTTTGTTTCTTTTGTACTATAGAAGTCATTGTGGTTACAACTAAGGATGTCCAAAAGGCTCTATGTGCAGAAATCAAGATGAAAATAAAGCCAGATGTTGTGTGTATTCCAGATGAGACTGACACAGGAACTGCAGATTCTCTGCGCTACATATATCCAAAACTTAAGGTGAAAAACTATTTCTTCATTCCTTCATTCATTGTTTATTGAAGATAAATAATATCTCATGTTATCCCCGTTCATTACAATTTGTAAAACTTAAAAAATATATATATATTTATATATATTTTATATATATATATATATATATTTTTTTTTTTTTTTTTTAAATCGGAGTCTCACTGTGTCACCCAGGCTGGAGTGCAGTGGTACACTCATGGCCAATGCAGCCTTGACCTGCTGGACTCAGGCAATCCTTCCACCTCAGCCTTCCAGGCAGCTGGAACCACAGGCATGCACCACCACACCTGGCTAATTTTTTTATTTGTTATAGAGACAAGGTCTTGCCAAGTTTCCTAGGCTGGTCTCAAACCCTTGGGCTTAGGCAGTCCTCTCACCTCTGCCTCCCAAAGTGCTGGGATTATAGGCATGAGCCAACATGCCTGGCATATATATTCTTTTTTTTTTTTTTTTTAGTCAGGATATCACTGTGTCGCCCAGGCTGCAGTGCAGTAGCACCTGTTCACGGCCACTGCAACTTCGACCTGCTAGGCTCAGGTGATCCTTCCACCTCAACTTTCCTAGTTGCTGGAACTATAGGCATGTGCCACCACACCTGGCTGACTTTTTGATTTATTGTAGAGACAAGGTCTTGCCAAGTTGTCCAGGCTGGTTTCGAACCCCTGGGCTCAGGCAGTCCTCTTGCCTCAACCTTCCAAAGTGCTGGGATTACTGGCATGAGCCACCATGTCTGGCCTTGATTACTAGTACAAATTTAGATATTTGTCACAGTCACTGGTTTCCAATAATTTTGAGTAATAATATGTCTTTATTTTTTAAAAAAAAGATATACTTCATCCTCTTCTCAGGGTTGCACTGAGCATGTAGTGAGAGCACTACTATTAATACCTGCACAATGTGCCTGCATCAGTTAGAGCTTTGCTTTACCTTGGTCCGATTTTTGGAAAAGGGAAAGATATCCTTTTTTTTTTCTTAAAAAGAAAGACGTTTTTCAAATGTACTTCAAAAGATTCCATTTATATGAAGTTCATGAACAAGTAAAATTAATATATTGTGGTAGAAATCAGAGCAGCAGTTGATTCTGCCTGTTGGGGATTGACTGGAAAGAAGCATAAAGGAACTTTCAAAAATTCTGTAGACCCCCCCCACCTTCATGTGATAATATTTGAACTTTTAGTCTCCTTTCATTAAGAAAGTAACAACAGCATATGGATATGAGAACACAGTCTCCCCAGTGGTTTGTGGCCCATAAGCTAGAATGATCCACTGTAGATTTTCTAAAATCAGTGTTCTTTGGAAAAAATTCAGTTTTTGTGATGTTGCTTTATTGTTTGAGTAAACTTTCTCCAGCTACCCTAGTGATTGCAAACAGATGTATTGATATTGTCAATCTACCTTTGCACTGAAGAACAAAAAATTAACGCAGATATGTACCTGGTCTTTCCCCGCAGATATGTACATGGCCTTTCCCTGCCTTTTACTGGAGAATAAGCCATACACAGTAAAATGCACAGATACTAAGTATGCACTTAGGTTATCATTACCCAAATCTAGAACAATTTTATCACTGCTGAAAGTTCCTTTCTGCTTGTTTGTTTGCTTTTTAATAGTGACAGGGTCTTGCTCTGCCATCCAGGCTGGAATGCAGAAGTGTGATCATAGCCTCAAACTTCTGGGCTCAAGCAGTCCTTCACCCTCAGCCTCCTGAGTAGCTAGGACTACAGACATGTACCATCACATCTGAGTAACCTTTGTGCTTCTTTCTAGTTAGTCTCCTACCTGCATAATCAACTACTATTCTGTTTTTACCACTATATAATAATTTTACTTGTTTATGAACTTTATATAAATGGAGTCATACAATTTTGTTCTGGCTTCTTTTTTGAATATAGTATCTTTCAGATTCATTCACATTATTGAATGTATAACTAATTTGTTCCTTTTATTACTGAGTAGCATGACATTAAATGAACATACTATTATTTATTCTTTCCCCTCTTGACAGTTATTTGGGTTATTTCTAATTTTTGACTCTTATGAATAAAGCTGTCATGAACATTATTTTTCAGGTCTTTTTGTGAAAATATTCTAGGTTGTAGAGGGTTTTCTTTATTAGAAATTACCAAACAGTTTTCCAAAGTGGTTGTACCGTTTTATACTTTCATAAAAAAATATATGAATTGCATTTGGCCAGGCGTTGTGGTTCATGCCTATAATCCCAGCATTTTGGGAAGCTGAGGCGAGAGGATTGCCATTGAATTGCATTAGTGCCTTAGTTGAAAATCAATTGACCATATACGTGTGGTCTACTTATGTTCTCTGTATTTTGTCTCATTGGTCTACTTGTCTATCTTTATGTCAAGATTATTTTAACTTTATAGTACATCTTGAAATCAAGTAGGTAAATCTACCAACTTTTATTTTTTCTTAAGATTGTCTTGGCGGGCCGGGCGCGGTATCTCACACCTGTAATCCCAGCACTTTGGGAGGCCGAGGTTAGGGGATTGCCTGAGCCCGTGGGTTCGAGAACAACCTGGCAAGTTGGCAAGACATCACCTCTACAATAAATCAAAAAATTAGCCAGGCGTGGTGGCACACATCTGTAGTTACAGCTACTTAGAAAGCTGAGGTGGAAGGATTGCCTGAAGCTAGCAGGTCGAGGCCACGGTAGCCATGAGGGTGCCACTGCACTCCAGCCAGGGCAACAGAGTAAGACTCCAACTCAAAAAAAGAAAAGAAAAGAAAAGATGGTCTTGACTTTTCTAGGTCCTTTAGATTTTCATATAAATTTAGAATCAACTTATCAGTTCCACAGAAAAGATTTCTGGGATTTTGATTGAAAGTACATTGTGTCTATAACTCAGTTTGGGGAGATTTGACATCTTAATTTTTAAAAACCTTTTAATTTTTAAAAATTTTAGATTTAGCTGGGCTCGGTGGCTCAGCCTGTAATCCCGCGCCTTGGGAGGCTGAGGTGAGTGGATTGCCTGAGCCCGCAGGTTCGAGACCCTCCTGGGCAACTTGGCAAGACGTCATCTCTACAATAAATTTTTAAAAATTAGCTAGGCGTGGTAGCGTGCGCCTGTAGTTCCAGCTACTTGGAAGGCTGAGGCGGAAGGATCGCCGGGAGCGGCCACTGCACTCCAATCTGAGCGACAGAGTGAGACTCCAACTCAAAAAAAAAAAAAATTTTAGATTCAGGGGATACAAGCGTATGTTTGTTGTGTAGGCATATTGCATAGTGGTGGGAATTGGGCTTCTAGTGTACCCGTTACCCAAATAATGAATACCATACCAATAGGTAATTTTTCAATTCTCACCTTCTACCAACTTCTCCACCTTTGGAGTACCCAGTGTTTATTATTTCCATTTTTATGTCCATAAGTACCCACTGTGTAGCTCCCACTTAAAAGTGAGAACATGGTATTTGGTATTTGGTTTTATATTTCTTAGTTTACTTGGGATTATGGCCTTCAGTTGCATCCATGTTGCTGCAAAGGACATGATTTCATTAATTTTTATGCCCAAATAGTATTCCATTGTGTATATATACCACATTTTCTTTGTCCGATCAACTGTTGATGGGCTTCTATGTTGGTTCCATGACTTTGCTATTGTGAGTAGTGCCGCAGTAGACATATGAGCACAGGTATCTTTTTTCATATAATGGTTTTCTTTTCCTTTAGGTAGTGGGATTGCTGAGTAGAATGGTAGTTGTATTTTTAGTTCTTTGAGAAATCTCCATACTGTTTTCCATGGAAATTAAACTAATTTACATTCTCGCCAACAGTATATAAGTGATTGCTTATATACTTTTCTCTGCATCCACACCAAGAACTGTTGTTCTCTGACTTTTTAATAATAGCCATTCT
>CAUYQG010204427.1:0-21659 GCA_963574415.1 Tarsius wallacei | reverse complement strand
TGTTAAGGATCATGTGTATTTTATGTTTAACAACTATGAATTTTTTTAATTTTTTTTTAGAATTATATTGCAATCAATTTGGAAACAATGTAAAACCACAAAGAATAAAGCAAATTACCCATAATTCCACTGCTCAGGCATAATCTCTTGTGACATTTTAGTCTTTTTTTCTAGTCATATGCATATATTAGGAAAACAAACACATTGGAGCTATAGTAGTCAGGATTTTTAAGAATACGAGACTATGGACATTTTCTGAAATCATTATGTATTTGATTTTGATGACTGCATATGCTCTGTTTAACATCATATCATATGTTGCTGTGTGTATTTGAGTATATTCTTCTGTTGAAAATCGTGAATATAATATGAATAAAAGGCATTTTTCAGCATTCTGTAGGTCCCTTGTGGTATTAAATTTTGAAGGGAAATGAAAGGATGGATGCCTGGATTTTGTAAATTATGAAAGTCACAGGTCAGAGCAGGTTCAGAAGAGAAAAAGTCACCGGCAATATTTAGCAAGGCATCATAGGCAGACTGAGGAAGAGTATGGGCACACTTGGCTGACAGTGAAAGAAGAGGAATAAGCCAGGCACAGTGGCTCACGCCTATAATCCCAGCACTTTGGGAGGCTGAGGTGAGAGGATTGCCCGAGCCCACAGGTTCGAGACCAGTCTGGACAACTTGATGAGACCTCATCTCTACAATAAATCAAAAAATTAGCCGGGCATGGTGGTGAGGGCCTATAGTTCCAGCTACTTGGAAGGCTGAGGCGGAAAGCTCACTGAGCCCAGCAGGTCGAGGCTGCGGTGGCCATTAGTGTGCCACTGCACTCCAGCTTGGGTGACAGAGTGAGATTCCAACTCAAAAATAAATAAATAAACAAACTAACTAACAAACAAATAAATAAGAGAATAAACCAAGAAAGATGAGCTGCTGTTTCCTGAAGTTATGGCTGGGAATCATTGCTCTGGAGCAAATGCCCTAGAGGTCCCTGAGATGAAAGATAAAGAAGGGAGGTTTGCATCTGATCTAACCATGCTTTTCCTGAGCAAGAAACACCATCGCAGTCATCCCCAACACACATTTGTTGACCGTTTTCTCTGTTCAGTGGATTTTTTTTTTTTGAGTTGGAGTCTCACTCTGTCGCCCGGACTGGAGGGCAGTGGCACGCTCCCGGGCACCACAGCCTCAACCTGCTGGGCTCAGTGATCCTTCTGCCTCAGCCTTCCAAGTAGCCAGAACTACAGGTGCGCGCTACCATGCCCGGCTAGTTTTTGATTTATTGTAGAAACAAGGTCTCACCAAGTTGCCCGGGCTGGTGTCGAACCGGCGGGCTCAAGCAGTCCACTTGCCTCGGCCTCCCAAAGTGCTGGGGTTACAGGCTGAGCCACGGAGCCTGGCCTGTTGAGTGGATTTCTATAGAAAGTGGGATGCATTTGAAAGTGCTTAATAACCGGATGTATACTGAGAGAGAGAAAAGACCATTTGGGTTGTTTTTACAGAGAATTAAGTCATCAAAATCATCTTCTCAAAAACTATTCTAAATTATCACGAGCCAAAAAAAGGTATCAATGAGTTAATATTGGTTATAACTGATATGTTAGTTTTAGGACTAAAAAATCCTTAGCTTAGTCAAGCTGCATTTTGCAGTTAAGTATGTAAATGGGTAGCAATATTCAGAGCTCCTTGCATAATTCTTATGCTCATTTTGTAGGACTTAGTTTAGAATATAATTTTTATTGGGCAGAGTATACATATTTACATTTATTTTGTGTTTGGTTTAATAATTAATTATGGTGCAGTGTGTGTGGGTGTGTATATCTGCTTTTGCTCATAATCTTGAATATAGTAGGCACAAAAGGCTAAAAGGAATTCTTTGGTGTGCTGAAGGTTCTTTGTTGTGTTAGGTTTGCTTAGTGACTTAATTTTGGAAAACACATTGCAGTTTCAACTGGAAACCATTTGTTCTTGGAGCAAGTTATAACTGGGCATTTAACTATGTGCTATGCTATACTTGAATGTAGTTTGAGAGGTTTTTTTTTTTTAAACACCCTCATTTGACGATTAGTTTTACATCAAAATAAACTAATGTGATCATCAAATATATTTAAACTTCTGTTGAGTGGGTTATAACATTTTATGAATACTTAAGTTACTTTTTTTAACTTTTAAAAACTTTCTTAAGTTACTTTTCTTCACAATACCATATGCGCGTACTCTGTTATAAAACCAGAATTTTCAGGTTTTACTAGATATTTCTTTGGCGAATTTCACTGCTGGTGCACATCGTAAAGAGACTATACCTTTGGGGAGATTGGTGCATATTGCAATTGATTTCATAAAATAGACAATGTAGAAATCTTTTAGTGGACAATTTAAAAATCTCTGTCAAATTGACTACCCTACGGAAAGAAAATAAGATTTCACTAATAAATAGGCCAAAGTTGGATGCGAGCAGTGCCCCTTATGCAGGGATTGTGGAGTTGAAGATCGGGAACCCAGAAAGTGCATGCTGTTTCTAGTTGGTGCTTCTGGTCATATATTCCCACTTAGAGCTCCCTTTATCCAGAGCTCCTTGACCACAACCCCTCTGTTCCTTCGTTCCAGTTGGCCCCTGCTGGAGAGAGGCCTTTGCTTGTAAAGAGTCCAGCCAGGCGCAAGGTCTACCCTTCCATTGTCTTCTGGTCCGGGCGATAAAACACCCAGCTAAGTTTTGTTGTTCCCCTCCTTAAAACTAACCTCACTGTGAGTGCTGATCCGCCATGAAAGGAATAACAACCCCAAATATTAAAAATGGAATTTAAAACTTGAGAAACTTGCCTGATGTTCAGAAATATGATTTTCTGAGTTACAGTCTTAGCCTTCAAGACAGAGGGGACCCAATTGATCGGAGAGCAAGGAGCAGGTGTCTTTCACAGGGAGTCAGTTAGATGGTCTGTGGTTCCCAGGTAGGGCAGACACTGCCAGGGTCAGGCCTGAATCCCTTCATATGCTTTTTACTGTTTCTGTGCCCTCTGCACCCTTTTCATTTGATTTTGCCCTTTACCCCTTTTTTGGTGATTCTCCGTACTGCTAGAACTCACTTTGAACCACTTTGCTTTCTTGAATAGAAAGCTGGTAGTATCTGGGAGGCTAGGACCTTGCCTTGTATACACAGACGCATAGCTTTTGACTCAAGACTGACTGGTGCTGGAACACAAAAGGCCAAATCCTTGCCTCAGGTCAAGGCAACTCTGAGGCATAACTCAAACTCCAGGGTAGACTGTGGACTCAGACCAAAGCTACCGCTATGAGGCATTTCCTGGGATTCTGTTCTTCTTGGCTTCCTCCTCATCATTGAACTGCTTCCCCTCCTCCCTCACCAAGTGTTCCTAGGGAGTACTGCCTTTATGATATCTTGCCCACAAACCCTCCTTTTCAGAGCCTGCTTCTGCAGAAACTGGACGAAGGCCATCCATTTCTTTATATAGTATTCAAAGTCCTCCTTATCAGCACATACTTTTCTTTATATATTATTCAAAGTCCTCTTTATCAGCACATACGTTTGGGAAAGATGGAGCACTAACGAGCATGGACACCAACACCCCAAGCTGCATGTGGCTGTGCCACCTAATGGTTAAAAGCCAAACCTCTAGATGCAGGGAAATCTTGGTTCCACCCTCACCTCTTTCTTTGGTAGCTGTGGAACTTTAGGCAAAGTGACCGACCCCTCTGAGCTTTATTTTTCTTGTAAGTGGAAGAAAAATGGAATCAAACTCATAAAACTGCTGTAATACTTCAAAGACATATTGTACAAAAAGAGCTATTCATGGCACATAGTAAAATCTCAGTAAGTGTTAGCTTTATAGAAAATCCTTCTCCTAAGTTTTAAAGTAGCCCATATGTTTAGATAATTATCTACAGCACAACTCAAAAAGCCTTATGAGATATGGCAGCTATGGGTGTCCCCATTTTATAGGGAAGAATGTATGCTCAGAAAGGCTAAGTGACTATGTATTAAGTCATATGGTTTGTTGTAGTATGTGACAAGGACCCAGAGCTCTGGACTACCAGAGTACTGTGTTATCTAGGATACACACAGCCTCTCTGTATCTAGTGGTTTAATGTTTTGGGAATATGTTTGCTTGAATCAGTGAGCTCATTAAGCTCGATGCATAAAAATGGACCTGAGATTTTTAAAGATCTGAAATATTATATATCTTTTAAAAAGTGTAAGATAAAGAAAAAGAAGAAAGAACATAGTATGTTTTATAACCACTCTTTGAATGCTACAAACAATAATAATCTTTCATTAAGTGCAAGTCTTTCTACATTTAGAATGATTCCTATCTCTGGTATTAATTCTTCTACCTTGTCTAGAGAAAATGAAAGAGATTTTAGATGATAGTGTTCTCAGAAGCTCTTGAACCTGTGAATTTAAGAATATCACATGTAAAATGTGAAGGTCATGTGCATAAATCTACATATGATTACATTCATATATGTGTTAATTACTTCCAAAAAACTTAAGATCAGACATATGGAAAACCATATGTACTGGGAAGAAAAAAATCTCAGGTGTGTTCAGTATATCAAATGCAGGACTCTAACCTGGTCAGACTGATGTTGGAGGACTCGTTTATGTCAAGTCTTTGTAGCAGAGTGGAAGGGACTGTATTTCACTAATCTAGGTGGGAAGGTAATGGGTGAAAAAATTCAAATTATATTTGAGTTTCCTGGAGGTTTGGGGGCCACTAGGTCTAAGAGATTTTAGCTATATATGAGAACGTGCAGAGGATAGAGCAGACACAATGGGAAAGATACAAATTAATATAAGAAAAGGATCTTTAATTTTTATTTGTTTGAGACAAGGAGCAAATGCAAACAAGACATATAGGAGTGTAGAGATGCTCTTCGGGTACTGGGATGGTTGTGCTCTAGATTAAGGAGTAGATGTCTTGCTGGTGTTTCTGAAAGTTAGAACCAAAATTCGGAGAGGAAAGCTACAGGGAATTAACCAAAGAATGCACCTTCTTCCAGCTCAGTTGGAAAAAGTGAGTGTGTTGTCCATCACTAGATGTGTTGTCTACTTATCAAAGATGTTCTAGAAAGCATCAGATAAATCTGATTCTCCCCTAGCTCAATGAATATTTCATTTTAATTTTCATAATAATCTGTGATCCTTATTTAAACATAATCAATGTTCTTAATAAGATATTTGTAAAGTGTCATGAGCTTATACCCTTGTGACTTCTGTAAGTCTAGTTAAGAAGCTTTGTTCCCAAGTCAAGTATACTACACCTAATGTCATTATCCTTACTCAAAGCAATGGGTATCAATTAATGATGCCAGTACTCATATAAAAATGAAGGTTGAATTTTTTTCAAATGGACAGAATTATTCCAAGCATATTTTTAAAGTAATTGGATAATGTGTGTAGTGTAATAATATCTTCAAAGTGCTGGGAGAGAAAGAAAAAGGAGGGACAGATGGTGGGAGGGAGTGAAAGAGGGAGGAACTCCATACCAATAGTTACATATCCAGAAAAATTATCGAAGAATGAGTTGAAACAAAATATATTTTCCAACAAAGTGCAAGAGATTTTCTACTAAATGGTGATCACTAAAGAGTGTACCCCAGGAACAAGGGAATATTATCAGGAGAGCATGAAATGTAAATAATGTTTGTTTGTTTGTTTGTTTTTCTCCATTGTAGTTAAAGGGAGAATTTGGCCATGTAATTGAATGCCTATTCATCAAGGTAAGGGGCTTGCAAATGAAGGAAAGAAGGCTGTCTCTTGTTTTGAAATCCATCAGAGTAGCTGTGCTGAAAATGGTTTTTGTACTATTTCTTGATTCTTGCAGTTGAAAGCCAAGTGCAATCTTCAGTGGGCCAGCTAAGCTACCTAATATCCCTAGGTGCACAGGCTAGAGCTAGTGATTGGATGCCAACACCAAGTGCAGGTGGCCAGTTACAGTTACATATGCTTAACCATCTCCTATCGGGAGGCTCCCACAGATGGAATGTAGGCATGCAATAAATGTGAGATTTCTGAAGTGGGTGGCCTCTATAGATTTCCAACCCAAACCCCTGATATGCTCCCTGACAAGCTCCATGGGGATGTTGGCAGCAAAAATCTCACATGCTTTCTTGTTTCATCCAGGAATGCCCCTGCCTTAGCCAGTCCCCTTTTCCAAATACAAGAGAGGATGATAGAAAAAAGATGGCAGACTGGGGCTACATATCACTGGTCAGACTCAACTTGAATGTATGCCCGAAGAATCTATCCTGGACTTCCCAAAAACCAGATAGGCCTTTGAGCTGGTGACCAAGGCCTATGCTAACCACTCCCTTGGGAGACCACTCCCTTGGGAGATCAAGTGTGAGTGAGTGACTGTAAGCCTTGGGCTGTCATGTCGGGGTGTTCTTAATTTACCTTGAAATTGGGATGATCTCAAAGGACTATGACTAGGAAACAGATGTAGGCAGGCTCTGTAAAAGTAGCCTCTTCATAAATTCATTTTTTTGATTTACAGTTGCAACATCTTTTTTTGTGTGTACTTCAGTGCTACCCAACCTTTTCATGTCATGACAAATGCAAATCCAGTAAATGAGATTATTTGTGACAGAAGGTAAAAACCCAGAGGACTCAACTGTCTCAGACCACTCCCTCTGGTTAAATATCTGGCTATAAATCTTTAGTTAAATATCTCTGGATAAATGTTTCTACACACTTGTAACCCCTTCATGGCACACCTGTGTACTTAGGTATTGTACATTATTCCACAGTGATTTCTAATCCCCTGAGTGTTTGTTCCACTACTGCTGATACAGTCAATTTATTATTTCTGCATTCTCATTTATTTAATGACTAAGGTATGGTAACTCTGTAAAAAGTATTTTCCAGAAAAGGATATTCATTGGTAAACATTAGAAATACCATCCAGCTTCTCATTTAATTGATATAGTAGTTTCTGGAGTATAGTAGATGCTAAATGAAAGTTTGCTAAATGGACCTGAGCTTTTTGCAGAGGACGTTATCACCTGAATAGATATTTTGAGTCTAGACATGATCATCACCTCCAAACCTCAAAGGGAAAAAGATATCCCACTTCATAAAAATCTGTGAAAGTCATGAAAGCTACGAAAATAGAATTTAAAATATACAAAGCTCTAAATTTTGCCTGATTCGATGGGCTTTATTGATTTAAGGAAAAGAGAGGCAACCATGTTTTGATGCTTCCTGGAACCTCTGGCTTCAGAAGCTGATGATTTGCATGTACCCTCTTTTGTTATCAGAGCATTTCTCCTCCCCAAGTGCATAGCTCCAGGACTTGCCACTTAGGGAACAGGCTATTGGAAGCTAAAGGACTGACAATCATTATTTTGGTGATAAAAGATGACAAACAGTCCCACAAGATGCCAGGAGAAAAACAGAGTTAGAGCCCACCAGGAACTTATGGTATGATGCTCATTATATTCAACAGTAAACAAGGCATTCATGTTTTAAACTCTTTGTTAGGAAAATTTCAAGCAAATCTAAAGTAAATGGAATAATAAACAACCCCTCATATCACCCAGCTTCAACAATTATCAATATTCTTCCATTTATGAATTGCCTATACAGCCAGACATTTCTCATTCTTTTTTCTTTGGAGGTAAAGTTGAGGTTTTCATTTTACATATTCAGAAGCACAAAGGCTAATATACCTATGTAAAAAATATTTTCATCATGACACTAATAACATTAAAAATAAAAATATTATATTTGTATTGCTTTAAATTTAAAATAACTTATTTTTTGTCTAGTTTACTTAATGTGACAAAAAGTCAACAAAAATAGTCAATCATTGCTCATGTAAATGACATCATTTCCACTTCTAAATTGTTTCCAGCAGCATTTTAGTGTAGCGGTTTAGGATAGAAGCCAGCATACTCTAGCCTACTAGCCAAATCTGGCCCCCTGCCTGTTTTTGAAAATAAAGTTTTATTGGAACACAGCCAGTCCTATTCATTTGTGTAATGTCTGTGACTGCTCTTGGGCTACAATGGCAGAGTTGAATAGATGAAACAGCCCATTTGTCTTGCAAAACATAAATTTTTTTTTATCTGATCCTACACAGATAAAGTTTGCCAACCCCTGGTTTAGCGTATGGAGTACCTCTTATGTTGCCTTAGGTGAGTCGCTTAACTTCTCTGAGATTATTTAATCATCTGCAAATAGGAATAAACTCAAGTCTAATGCATAGGATCATTTTGAGGCCCAAAATATTAATATATGTAAAACACTTAGAACAGTGCTTGTCCCATAATAAACACTAGTGTTAGTTTTATCATCATAATTAACATTATCAATATTATTGATGATAGTGGTAGATACCGACAGGCTTCAAATTGTAGCCATGTCATTTAGGGTCTTGAGAAAGTAAGTCATTCCCTCTGGCCCCATTTCTGTATCTGTAAAGAAAGATGATTGTTCCTTCCTCGTGAAATTGTTCTAAGAAATGAAGATGCCAAAGCCTTGAGATATGGAGAGTTCATAAAATGGGGGCTGCTGTTATTAGTGTGCTTTTGAAGGTGTTCTTCACTTGGAAGTTACTGGGCATGTGAGTCCTTGTAGAGATCTGACTGACACATACTCAAGAGGCTTCATGGGGCTAATTTGCTGTAGTCCAAAGTCTAAGCCTCAGCTTTAAGGTCTGGGAATCTTATTTTGTTATTTCTTCAAGAGCAAGTTTCTCCCTCTTGAACAAACTTCAGGTCATAAGACTGATGTACACACGTTCACTATGAAAACTAGAGCTATAAAGAACAAACACCTAACCTGAGGGAGAAGGCATGCGAATGAAGGTATCTGGGGAGAAGGGTGTTCCAGGCAGAGGGAGAAGTAGAATGACCCACTTGCCTTGGTTTGTCCAGCACTTAGTATTGAAAGTTTTAGTATTGAAAATCCTGCATCCTAGGAAACCCCTGAGGTCCGCCGGTGAACCAGGATGGTTGTCACCTTAGGAGAGGTGAGAATGTGCCTGGCATGCAAGAGCATTGGCTCACAGACAAGTGTGACTGGAGTGGAATGACTGCTGGGGAAAAGGACAAACCATGAGGTCAGCAGTGAGGTAGGGACATCAGATACGTAGAACCCTGTCAAGCATTTGAGAACTAGTTTTGCCTTGAAATGAAATGGAAAGCCAATAAAGAGTTGGTATCAGAGTGACATGAGCTAATGCCTCAGTAAAGGCCCATGCTGGTTTCTGTTTTGAAAGTAGAGAAGGGCAGCAGCAGGGAAACTATTTGAAAGCTAGCACATGGTAGGGCATGGTGGCTCACGCTTGTGATACCAGCACTTTGAGAGGCCAAGGCGAGAGGATTGCCTGAGCCCAGGGGTTCAAGACCAGCCTGGGCAACTTGGTGAGACCTCATTTCTACAGTAAATCAAGAAAAATTAGTTTGGCATGGTGGTGCATGCCTGTAGTTCCAGCTGTGTGGGATGCTGAGGTGGAAGGATTGCCTGGACCCAGCCAGTTAAGGTTGCAGTGGCCGTGGGCATGCCACTGCACTCTAGCTTGGGCGACAGAGTGAAACTCTGACTCAAAAAAAAAAAAAAAAGAAAGAAAGCTAACACAGTGACCCAGATGCCAGAGGATAGTGGCTCAGGTCAAAGCCAGGGTAGCTGTGGAAGTGAGAAATAATGGGATTCTGGATGTATGCTGAGGGTGAAGACAAAAATTCCCTGACAGTTTGAATATGGAGTGTCTTGTCTATTTTGTGTTGCTCTAACAGAATATCACAGATTGCAGTTCTTATCTTCTTTGGAGCCCTCACCAGAATTGCCCTTAATGTTCCATTCATGGGAATCCAAAATTTTCTATCCTGTTCCTCCAAATTCTTCCAGGCTCTACCCATTACTCATTTCCAAAGCCACTTTCATATTTTCAGATATTTGTTATAGCAACAGAGCCACTTCTCAGTACCAATTTTTCCTTAGTCCATTTTATGTTGTTATAACAAAATACCACAGACCATCATTTATAATTTATATCTGTAATTTATAAAGAAAAAAATTGCTTCTCACAGTTCTGAAGACTGGGAAGTTCAGTATCAAAGTGCCAACATCTGGTGAGGGCCTTCTTGCTGTGTCATCTCATGGCAGAAAGGCAAAGAGAGAGTGAGAGATTGAACTCATAACTTCAATCCCTTTTGTAATCAGCATTAATTCATTCTCAAGGTGGGGCATTGACACCAGCCATTAGGCCCTCTGCTCGATGTTGTTACATGGGGGATTAAGTTTCCAACATGTACTTTTGGGGTGACATATTCAAGCCATAGCAGAGCAAAAAAAATGAGAAGAGTCGAGGTGACTCTTAAGCTTTTGTCCTGAATCACTTAATAGAATATTGTCATTTCCTGAGACAGTGAAGAACAGCTATTTTAAGGGGAAGTTCAGGAGTTGATTTGAGATACCTATTAGAAATGCAAGTGGAAATGTTCCACAGGCAGTTGAATTTAGAAGTCTGGGGTTCAGAAAGGAGAGGTCAGGGTGTTGTCATTGGGGCTCAAGACACTCTTCACTTTTTCAGTTCATGATGTGGGTTGGTATTTCACGCTGCAGCTTCTTTCTGCAAAGATTTTATTATAATTCTGCCCTATATTGATATGCCTACAAATATGATGTGATAATAATTAAATATCTTCACAACAGGTGTTGATTGGAATTAAGTGAGATGTAAGTATAGGCTACCGTATGTTTGTTTTCCCACACGACTTTAATGAGTTTGTCTATTAGTTTAACATAACAAATTTTTTAGTAGTAGGAAAGATTTAATTATGCCATGTTATGTTCTTAAAGAATATTTAAAAAGCTACTGTTTGATTGATTTAAAAGAGTTCTTTTACTGATTTTCAAATGACAGTTATTTTAAGTTATTCTGAATTGTTTTTTGCCTTTCAAGATGGGAAGGTATGGAGTTGGGTTGTATTAAGCCTAGTGAAATTTACTTTGAAATATACTAGTGGGATTAGCTGTTCTCCTCCCTCCATCTCCTAAATAGGCTCAGGGTTAAGAGCTATTGTATAAACTAAGTCAGTTTGCAGTAGAGGAAAATTATAGCCTAATGCTTTATATTACCATTGCTAACATATAGCAGTAGAGGGGAAAGTTGCATTGACTTTGCATTAGCAGAAAAGAAAGAGTCACCTGTGTTTTGGTTTCAGTCTATAGGGTAATCAAAGACAAAGTAGTTATCAACCCTGGCTGCACCGAGGAATTGTTTGGGAAATTTAAAAAATACCTGGGTCCCATTCCCAAAGATTGTGATATAATTGGTCTGCAGTGTGACCTGGGCATTAGCATTTTTAAAATCTCTTGAGGAGATTTTAATGTGCAGCTAAATCTGAGAAACCCTGATACAGGACAGATTCTGATACTACAGTTTGTTAGTTCGTTCAACAGTGAAGATTTTTATAGTAAATTAATCAACTTCTAAGAAAAAGAAGCCCAGTAAGTGTAATAAGAGACTTCTGTGTTCATATGTGTTCTAATTCCTTCGAGGAATTTTTAGCGGTTATGCTCTAAACGTTACCCACACTCAGACTTCATGCTGGATGATATAAGTGAGCCCTTTCTAGGCCCTTATCAGTCATATACATGTTTAAAGTGCATTTTGATTTGCAGGCACTGCCTCTTGAGGAAATTTTCTAACCCTTGCTTTTTTGAATTCCTTTTATGTTATGAGTTTCTGCCACATTATTTTTCTATTGTTTTCAGACTCACATCAGCCATGTAAACAAATATTTCATGTGGACAAATATTCCGATAATGCAATATATAATTACAATATAGTTTTAAATTTGTATGATCAAATCTGAGTTAAGAACCCTCCAAAATTGCATATAAATTAGGATGTTAATACTCTATCTAGGAAGATAATTGAATTTTGAAATTTAAAACTCATTCAAAACTAAAAAAAATGAACAGGCCATACTAGGAGACAAATGGACTATTAGATGGTAAAATATGTGACTGATTAGTTGTATCAGTTATCTTTGGCTATGTAATAAATGACCCCCAAACTCAGTAGCATACAATAATAAACATTTCCCATGAGTCTGTAGGGTTCAACTGATCTAGGTTAGGATCAGTTGGACATTGGTTGGGCTCACCCAGGTACTCACATGCTGATTCTACTTCTTGTGATTCTCGTCCTCCTGTGGGGACCAGCGGGTCAGCATAGACATGTCCTTCTTGTTCTGATGGCAGAAGCACAGAGTATAAATGGAAGTACACAAGACTCCTTGAAGTCTAGGTTCGTAAGTGACACACTAGCACTTAGGCTTCATTCCATTGGTGAAAGCAGTCACTGAACCAAGCCCAGAATCAAGGGGTAGGTTGGATCCTATCTTCACAGTGGCAGAGCACAGTAAAGTTATCTCACTGGGACCATTGTTGGAATCTACCATACCAGTTGATCATTGCTTTTTTAGACTTATGTATTTAAAACTTTGAAATAAAGTAGGTATGATTCATGTATGCTTTTATGTTTGAAGCCTTTCCTCTGGAAATAATGTGGGAGCTACATCTCTTATGATTATATATTTAGAGTAGCCTATAGCAGATTTGGGAGACTGAATTAGATGCTTATACAGATGCTTCTTGACTTACAATGGGATTACATCTTGATAAAACCATCATAAATGGGAAAATATTGCAAGTCAAAGATATATCAAATACTCCTAACCTTCCAAACATCATAAATTAGCTGACATAGCCTACGTTTAAAGCACTCAAAGCACATTCGCCTCCAGTTGTGCAAAATCTATATCCAAAAGCTGCTAGCAACACAGCAGACTGTAGAATACCAGTTGTTTGCCCTCGTGATCAGCGGCTGACTTGAAGCTGTGGCTCACTACCACTGCCTAACATCACAAGAGAACATCATACTACATATCGTTAGCCCAAGAAAAGATCAAAATCCAAAATTTGAAATACAGTTTCTACTGAATGTCTTTTGCTTTCACACCATTGTAAAGTCAAAAAATCATTGCACTGAACCATTGTAAGTTGGAGACTGTCTGTATAATCAAGGACTTGAAAGAAATGACCTCTTTCTCTAAACTGTAGGTGTATCTATTTAGATGGAAAAAAATGTATTTTAAGCATGACTTCAAAAGCACCTTGTCATTTCCCCAAATTTCGTCTAGAATACTAAACTGGTCATTTGACTAAGCTTGCTTATTATGATAGCCAGTTTTTCCCCCCTTTATAATATAAAAAATGTGTGATACTCCAAATAGCTCCTTCTTTTTTCTAAGACAGATGGAATATTTGAAAATGAAATCTTGATGCATGGCTATTAGTGTTAGTCTTGATAAATTTGGTAACAAATGATTGGCTCACTCTTGGGTTACTGACTATTGGCAGAAGTATGTTAAGCTGTTATTTGTCTTGTTGCATTTACACGTATTCTTCTACATGAAAAATGTTTGGAAGGGGGGGTTCACTCGAATATTCTGAGGTCTTCCATAGTTTTGTGAGGAGAAGCTAGTGTTCATTTCCTTAAAGTAACTATCACTGCTTTCTGTTGCAGTGAAGGCTAGAAGTAAAGTCTGTGGAAATGAAACCCCTGAGTAGAGGTGAACAGGGCCTTAGGTTAAAGTGTACCAGTCTGTTGGGTTTACTCAGGCTGAAGGCTTTCTTTAGAAATCTATGAGGAATACCTGTGACTCCCTTCTGTAGCCTGAGCTCCCAGAAGTTTCCTGACTATTTGTTAGTTTTTCCCTCTCCAGCTGTGTTGCTGTCCTAATTGTTTTTGACAAAAGCAGCGTAGTCGTTAAGGTAATTACACCGTAAATTGCAGTGATTTGAATACAATAAATTTTAATTTCTTGCTTACATCCTTGACCTGTCTGGTTTGGATGAGGGTGACCCAGTTCCATATGGTCATTCAGGGATCCAGGCTTCTTCCATCTGACGCATGCACCTGCCCCTTGGTCTGTGGAGTCATCTCCCTTTATTATCAGACGGTGAAAAAAGTGAAGACCTCAGGTGGGAGATTGATCAGGTTTGGAAGTGGAACGCTCACTTCTCACATTGCATTGGCTGGAGTTCATCGCACAGCCATGGCCAACTATAAGGAAAGCTGAAAAACATAGGCTTCCTGTTTTTCCAGGAAGAGGAGGAGAACATAAATATCAATGTGGGATAGTAGGTTCTGCCATAGCTGCAGACAGGAAAATTTAGGGAGTGCAAATATTGTGAACACTCAGTGGGCAGGAGCCTCTTGCTCTCTACCTCAAGAGGCAGTTGAGGCATACAGCAAAGACTCAATGGACTTCACAGCAGAGTATCTGGGTTCCAGTCTCAACTCTGCACTCATGAATGGTTAGGGACTCATCCTTCATTTCTTCACCAATGAAAACAAAAATATTAACCTCTTAGGATTATTTTGAGGATCAGATGGGCTAATGGTTGGGAAATTACTTTAGAGGTATCACCATTATGTTATGTTCTCTTGCATATTGCTGGGCATACCCTGTACTTGCCTCTCTGTGATTCTTTTCCGAAATAGAAGTATTCCATTTTATTGACAAGAGTAGGACATCATTAGTGACTCAGGGTGCACAGCCTTCTGCCAAGAGTTATGTTTCTAATTTGGGGGGTACTAACTGTAATGCAGAGGGAGTTTTGTTATAAATCTCACTTCAAACTGTACCCTCTTGCTGAAAATAGTCTTAAAGATCTCTACTTTTCTTTAAGAAATCTGCAGTTGTTTCTCTCTACTGGCAAGTTTGGCCACAACCTGCATTTAGAACATATACTTTCCACAAGTCATAAAATGATACCTTAGAAATTGATTAAACAACATTAAGAAAAAACGGTTCTAAATGTCCTCAGTTGCTTATCCTTGAAATTTCAGTTTGGAGTCTCTCATTTCAATATATTTCTTTGCATAGAATGGGGAGTGGGAGGTAAAGTTTAACTGTTGTTTTTTGGTTCAGCTGCTATTTCCATATTTTTAATTATTCTATTGTTTACAAGTGTGGAAGGCTGTGGTTGTGGCTTTATATCACATAACTTGGCAATCTATAGCCTATCAGTAAAATGATAGCATATTAAATTCTATGAATAAGAGTTTGAGAGAAGCCCAGAAGGCCACCCAGGGTAATGGATTGCACTAGAAGCCACACGGCTTGGCTCATTGGGTGATTATGGAAAAATGCTTACCTCCTCAGAGGGCCTCAGTTTCTTCATTAATAAAATAAAAAGCAATCTTCTCGGAAGCTCTTTTAGAAGCCTTCTAGCTGTAGGTTATATTCTATACGTCGATTTACTGGCAAGGCTGGGAAACGTTTTTTAAAACTGAGATGAAAAACTTAGACATATTTGGGGTTCACTCACATCATTGATAGATACTATCTAGTCATGGTTTATTGTTGAAAGGACCAATTTTTCGTTTGCAGTTACATCTAAGTAATGCCATTATATTGGTGGCGACTTTGCACCTCTTGCCCCAGCAGACATTTTACCATGTCTGGAGACAATTTCAGGTGTCACAACTGAGGAGGGAGGAACACTACTGGCATCTAGTGGGTGGAAATGAGGGATGCTGCTAACACATACCACAATGTCCAGGGCAGCCTCCCCACCTCCACACACACACACACACACACACACACACACACACACACACACACACACAGCCAAGAGTCCTCCAGCTCCAAATGTCAACACTTAATACTGCTGAGCTTGAGAAACTCTGCATTAGAAGCAGAAGGTGGAGACTCAGATTCTCCAACTTTGTGTCGGACAGATAAGGAGATGCATTTTCAGAATGAAATTTGAACCACATTTAACTTAGAGTTTGGCATAGACGAGGGGAGTGAGCAATATGGAAAATAATGAGAAGGTGACTCTAAAGATCATATACTTGGATCTGATGACATTTAATTCCCAAAGTTTGAATGGACTGGTAGAAAGTTCTCTCTGATGAAATGACTCATTCCTGAATCCTTCAAAAAGAATTTCCAGATACAAAAATACTCATGTGCTCGTTATATGGAATATCATCTACTGGCTATGAACTACATGTAGAATTTTTTTTTTTTGGCTTTCATTTTATTAGTTGGTATTTTTTCCACGAGCAATTCTTTGTAATGCCATTCTGCTGAGGAATATTAGTTAGCATGCCAAATGGCACTGTCTTTTTAAAAAATGCTTTTAAAAATACTTTCTTCAGTTTGTCTTGGGTGAACTGCATAATTGAGCCATGTGTCAAATAACTTTCTATTCTCTTAAAACTCTCTGACCATCTGGTTGATTCTTAGCTTCTGAAAACTGAAATCAGTTTGTTAATTTCCCTTAAGGAATTACAAGATGGGAGAAAACACAGAGTCGTCTTAATATTGCAGTTAGATAACTGTTAGGACTAAATGATGATGATCAAGTTATGTAACAATGCCATGAGCAGGAGTTTACCTAATGATTGTTTCTTCTTCAATTTCAGATATATATATATATATATATATATACACATATTTAGATATATATATATATCACATATGTATATATGTATGGGTATCTACACATGTGTATGTGTATATATCCCCATAAATTTATATATAATGTAAAGAGAGAAAATAATGTGTAAGAGTTAAAAACTAATCAGCATATTTCTCTTGTATTCACTTAGGCATCATTGTTTCTTTGCAAATGTATGAGAAGGGCCGTGAGGTATAAAATTAGAGCTAAGACAGAATATTCTCACTAGTAAGATCTCAGTAGAGTTTATATTTTTAGTTAATAGTATTGTGCAATGTCAATTTCCTGGTTTTGACACTATACCATGGTTATGGAAGATTGAGTTATCATTCAGAGAAACTAAGTATAGGGTACATGGGAACTCTCTGCATTATTTTTGCAATTTCTTGTGAGTTTAAAATAAAATGTTTAGGCTGAATGCAGTGGATCACGCCTGTAATCCCAGCACTTGGGGAGACGAAGGTAAAAGGATCACTTGAGGCCTGGAATTTGTGACCAGCCTGGGCAACATAGCAAGATCCCATCTCTATATAGAAGTAATATAAATATTTTAAAAATAAAAATAATAAAATGTTTTATAAAATCAAAACTAGGATGGTCTTCCTGCTTCTGATAGTAATATCAGTGTAAATAGTCCTCCTATAAAAGAGACATACCCCGCATTTTTGTTGGAAAATGTAATACTTTCATATATACTATGTAATTTCAATCACTCAGCTATAAAAACTATTAATATTATATACCTGTTAATTAGTGAGACTGTTTTATAGAAGTAGTAATTTCTTTTATGTAAACTTTTATCAACATATAACATACATGAGGAATAATGCCACAAATTAAACACATTTATGTAACTTGCACTCAGATCAGGAACCAGAATATGACTAACACCCAAAGCCACTCCCCCATTCCCTACCCCTACTGGTGTCTTTTCTTTTCCTTTTTTAAAAATATTTTATTTGGAGTCTCACTCTTGTCACCCAGGCTGGAGTGCGGTGGCATGCTCTCACGGCCACTGCAGCCTCAACTTGCTGGGTTTAGGTGACCCTTCCACCTCAGTCTTCCAAGTAGCTGGAACTACAGATGCATGCAACCATGCCCGGCTAGTTTTTGTGATTTATTGCAGAGACAAGATCTCACCAAGTTGCCCAGGCTGGTCTCAAACCCGCAGGCTCAGGCAATCCTCTTGCCTTGGCCTCCCAAAGTTCTGGGATTACAGGCTGAGCCACTAAGCTCGGCCTATTGGTACCTTTTCTAATCCCTAACTAGACCCTATCTCTACAAGAGTAATGATATCCTAACTTTTAGTATCAGAGATTGGCTTTGACTCTTTCTAACTCTGGCCTAGTGAAATTGCAAATGCCTCACATTTTCTGCCAGTAGAAAGGTGTAGAATCAGCAGGGCTCAGTGGCTCAGCCTGTAATCCCGTGCTTTGGGAGGCTGAGGTGAGTGGATTGCCTGAGTCTGCAGGTTCGAGATCTGCCTGGACAACTTGGCGAGACCTCATCTCTACAATAAATCAAAAAATTAGCTGGGCGTGGTAGCGCGCGCCTGTAGTTCCGGCTACTCGGAAGGCTGAGGCGGAAGGATCGCCGGAGCCCAGCAGGTCGAGGTTGCAGTGGCCAGGAGTGGCCGCTGCACTCTAGTCTGGGCGACAGAGTGAGACTCCAACCCCCCAAAAAAAAAAGAAATATTCTTTTGTATCTATTCAATATTTAACAGAAACAATCTAAGACTGGGGAGAAAGGAGGAAGAAACAGTAAACATAGTGAACTCAAAGAGGTATGTGCACAAATACGAATCCATATCTACCCTGTTCTGTCCTTCTTTTCTGATGCGTAAACCTTGACTACATTCCTCCTTCCCAGTTTTAATCGAATGATATGATATTTTTGATCTTATGTATAGACAGACAACAGATATACGAGGCTGTCCATTAGAGCAGGGTAAGACGTACCTACCTTCTTTTGTAAGCTTCCCAAAGTTGCCCGTGAAGTAGGTTGAGGGCACTAAGAGAGAGGGTTTTTAAAAATGTCTTCACGAGCTTTTACCAGCTTACTGTAACTAGGCTCTTGATTAGGCACTGGGAACTAGAGATAAAAGATAAGTCTGAAGAGCCAAATTTAGTGGTGAGTCAGTCAATTTGAATGTACATAAAGTGTAAGTTCATAATGTTATGAAACAATCTAATCTAATTTTTGAAAACAGCTCCTACTTCATCATATAAAGTGCTAAAGGCGCAATTTGGTGATGCAAGCACAGATTTTCTCAAATTTTGCAGTTTTCTGCGAGAAAGGTTCTGACAAGCCAGGGCTTGACACTTAATCAGGGACAACATGTGGAAGCATCACTTAACATACCTGTGATATAGCCTTCCAAAGCCTTTGGCACCAGTGACTTAGCAAGTTTCAGATCCTCCAGAGAGCATTTGCCTGACTCCAGGCCAAAGGACATTCCCATCCGCTTCAGGACCTCTATATCATCATGGATCTCAAAGGTGTTGTCAAAGTTAAAGAGATACTCAAACCTGCGGTAGGAAACAAAGTATGTGGTTTTTGGTGGCATTAACAGTTTTCTACCCTATATTTTAAATCACATTTAAAGAACAGAATGAGGGCCTAAGTTTGGCTATAGTGTTTTTGTTTTTTTGAGCTGGAGTTTCACTCTGTTGCCCAGGTTGGAGTGCAGTGGCATACTCACAGCCATCACAGTCTCGACCTGCTGGGATTGGGCGGTCCTTCCGCCTCAGCCTTCGAGGTAGCCGGAACTACGGGTATGCACTACCATGTCTGGCTAATTTTTTGGTTTATTGTAGAGACGAGATCTCACCATGTTGCCCAGGTTGGTCTTGAACTTGTGGGTTCAGGCAATCCTCTCACCTAGGCCTCCCAAAGTACTAGAATTATAGGCTTGAGCCACTGCACCCGGCCAAGAAATTGTTACCATTTAGAACTATGGGTCATTTTGCTGTGTTCAGGGGAATGACGTTCATCTCAAATCAACCACTTTCCTGTGATGGACAACATGGGTTCATAAGCTTCAGCCCTAACACTGGTGCAAATAGGAGACAGACATACTTTTTTTTTTGAGTTGGAGTTTCACTCTGTCACCCAGGCTGGAGTGCAGTGGCACGCTCCTGGCCACCACAGCCTCAACCTGCTGGGCTCCGGCGATCCTTCCGCCTCAGCCTTCCAAGTAGCTGGAACTACAGGCATGCGCTACCACGCCCGGCTAATTTCTTATTTATTGTAGAGACGAGGTCTCACCAAGTTGCCCGGGTGGGTCTCGAACCTGTGGCCTCAGGCAATCCTCTCGCATCTGCCTCCCAAAGTGCTGGGATTACAGGCTAAGCCACCGAGCCCAGTCATAAATTTTGTTCTAATTTAATACTTTTCAAAGTTGCCTACGGCTTTACCACAAAAGAAAAGCTTTTCTAACTGAATAATCTGATATCCCTACTATGAGTTGGCTTAGTAACTTTGAGGAACAAGACATCTTGAAAGCTCACTTCAATTTCGTGAGTTGAGGGTTAGTTAGTCTACTTTAGATAGACAATAAATGAAGGACTTTTAACAGAAGAAACCAACCCCCAAATCCTGTCTTGAGAGGCTACGGAAGAAGACATTTCAAGGAAAAGACACATGTCATACACTGTACATTTCCAAATATTATTAAAAAGCCCCCAATCCAGACACCCAGCTGCCCACATAACCTCTCAATCAAGAGGCGAAGGTAGGATGACACAGTTCTTCTGACTCCTAGGCTGGCCCTGGAGAACCTCCACCCATGGGCCTCAGTCCTGCAGGGACAGAGTTCAGGGACAATGGTGGGTTTTACCTTATCATGAAATTCTCTCTATTAAGATCATGTGAAGGGTGAAACTTTTTATGCTAGATCTTAGGGCTAGAACTCCAATTTGAAGCAAAAGGTCATACCTGAGTGTGTGACTTTGATTAAAGTACATTAACAAGTCTTCAGGAAAAAACCAAAAAAAATCTGACATGGTACCTGCCACAGGGATGATTTCAGGCATCTGCTTAAAGCAGATTTGTTTTGTAACTGTGATCCTCATTGTGAAAAAGCGTCTTGGCTAATTAAGGGGGAAAATTGTATCGCCAAAGTCACTGAAGAGGAGGTTTTCAGACCTGCCCTGAATAACGAGCCCGGGCAGGCTGCTCAGAGCCTCCTTCCTCCACTCAGAGGGAGATGGGGAAGGGCATGAGTCAGTGACCGCCTGAGAGATGGAAACCTGACCAGACCCCAGCCAGGGTGGACAGTGCTCATCATTTCCCTAGGCCAATGGTTCCCAGATTATTCTGTCATTCTCTTTAGGCTTAGACCTAAGAAGAACATTTTATAATTCCTCACACAAAACAAGAGACTAATTAGTTAGAAACCAGAATGCTAAGTTTTGTTTTGTTTTGAAAGATATTAACTATTGGCTGGGTGCAGTGGCTTAAGCCTATAATCCTAGCACCTTGGGAGGCCGAGGTGAGAGTATTGCCTGAGCCCACGGGTTCGAGAACAGCCTAGGCAACTTGGTGAGACCTCATGTCTACAATTAAAATAAATAAAAATTAGCCAGGCATAATAGTGCGTCTGTAGTTCTGGCTACTTGGAAGGCTGAGACAGAAGGACTGCCGGAGCCCAGCAGGTTGATGCTGGGGTGGCCGTGAGCATGCATGCCACTGCATTCCAGCCTGGGTCTCAGAGTGAGACTTCAACTTAAAAAAAAAAAAAGATGTTGCCGGGCTCGGTGGCTCAGCTTGTAATCCTGCGCCTTTGGGAGGCTGAGGTGAGTGGATTGCCTAAGCCTGCGGGTTCGAGATCCGCCTGGGCAACTTGGCGAGACCTCATCTCTACAATAAATCAAAAAAAATTAGCTGGGCATGGTAGCGCACGCCTGTAGTTCCAGCTACTTGGAAGGCTGAGGCGGAAGGATCGCCGAATCCCAGCAGGTCGAGGCTGCAGTAGCCGGGAGCAGCCACTGCACTCCAGTCTGGGCAACAGAGTGAGACTCCAACTCAAAAAAAAAAAAAAAAAAAAAAATATTTTAAATATTTTCTAGAAAAATCCGTTTTATGAGAATAAGTGAACAAATTTTAAATACATTTGGTAAAAAATTTTAAAAGTGTGTGGAAA